>SNQJ01S0144517.1:3111-13818 GCA_010110895.2 Picea sitchensis
AATAATATTTATATAATAGTTCTATTTATCCAGTTCATATATACAATGTGTACAAATCACGAGTTTTAATCTAAACTCATAAAAATCGAATGTAAAATGGTTCTTTTAATGACAGTAATAAAGAAAGAAAAAGTACTATTTGTTTTTGGTTTGTTTTCTTGTTTATATGCATTCATATAAATCAAATATTAAAGTACTTAATTAAACATAAAGATATAGATTGCAAAAATTATACTATATATAAAAAACGTCTATAAGCAAATGAAATAAAAGAACAGACTAACCTATTGATCACTTGAGGAGTATGCGTCCAACTGTTTGCATAAATCATACATCATTCCACCTAGGAGATAAATCTGTTGTGCATCTTCACACTGTTTGGTACAAACGCTAAACTATGCATTGACTGGTATATTTAATTGATAAAACAACAAGATGCAAAATAATTACAGTGATATAATAGACTACACGCGATAACACATGAGATAAATCCTACAGTTACATCTTTCATTTAATCAATCAACATATTTAAGGTAAACCTCATAATATGAATTGAAATATCATTCAATTGTTTTGATAAAACTGAAGCATAAAATCATGAACCATGAAGAAAAATATCTTGACAACAAAACAATCTGCGAAGATGAAAGCTATCTGAAGTCATTCAATTACCAAGATAAACAAATTATAGATCACAACATCATTCACAGATGACTAAAGCATAAATTAAATATTCGTTATGTCTAAATGTGAGTATAAGATGTTCACAATAAGCTCCAGGCCAAGATGCCCTTTGATTACAAAAATGATGGGTTTATAAAGGCCTAAGAAAAGATAATTGTTTCTGTTCCTGAGATCAAATATTTATTTCAAAATTAAGGGGGATGCAACCACCCTGATCGTACTAAATCCTCCAAAACTAACAACAGTTCATTTCTGTTCATACAAAATACATCAAAGATATGACTGTAAGGTCTCAAGGATAAATCAGACCAATTTGTAATCATGGATTCCTGAAAATCCTGAAAGAAACAAAAAAAAATAGAAATATTTTAGATACATTTCTACCCATTAATTTACACAATTCAAATTAACATAACTGGCTACAGAATCTTGCGATTCTGTAGCTAGTTCTTTTAGTAAAGGAAATTCAATTTATTGTAAAATAAAGCAATCTAGTTTTTAACAAATAATCTTATTTTAAGATGAAGAATCATACCTTCAACTATGAAATCAAATCGAATCAGGCAACCTTGGAATTCACAATGGTTGTTGCAGCCTCCACGTTTTTAAATACTACATTGCCCGTTGTCTTTATACATTTTTCTTTGCCTTGAATAAAAAACTCGAGCCTCAAGTTTTCGCTTGTTAAAACATCGATATGATCCTTTAAAACCTTAACCCGTGACTGCAGGATAGGGATATCAGTATAATATCTCTCAATCCATGATAGAAAGACTTCACAGTTTGACTGTGCAGCGGTTGCATGGGAACAAACTTGGTTGTGAACCGGAGCACCTTCCACATGGACAGTAGGTTCCTTAACCAATTTAAAACCAGGAAACTCTGGATTTTTTTTCAGACATGGAGGTAAATTATCAACAAAGTTATAGGGCCGATCAAGGTGTGGCTCGAATGAATGTAGGTCTTCTGTAGCGAGGAACCCATCGATTTCAGAGTCCAAACTCTCATGGACTTCGATCGTGCTGATCAAACTCACATGAGAGTTCGACTTGTTAGGAAGCCTCCTAGAAATTAGCCTCCCAACTCTCTTGTTCTTAAAATTTATATCAATATTTCTCTTAGATCTCTTTCCTGTAGGTTTCTTTAAATTTTTAACACAGTCATTTGGATGTATAATCTGCTGACAGGCCTGTTCAATAACCTTTGGATCGGTCAAGGGTTTGTTGTAAGGGGGTGAGACACAGGTCTGGGGAGGTGAAAGAGACGTCGTAGGGTGGACAAGGGTATCCTCAACCATGATTTTATCTACCTCCTCCATATCAGAGTTACCATAGCCGTTTCAGGTTATGAACGAATCCCAGATGTCATTCTTTGACTCTAATTGATGTATAAGCAAGATTTTAATTAGGCCATGATGGAAGAGGCTAGAGTCTGACCATTGTTTTTTGTATCTTTTTCCCATTTTATAAATACTCCTCAGTAAGAAATATGGCATATTCAAAGAGAAACCCATAAAAATCATAAGAAAATGCAAATGGTACAAAAATACAAGCTCGAAACATCCCTCATAGGTAACAAATTGCTTTACCACAGTGAGAAAATCATGCCACCGAGATTTTAGGAAGGAAATGGGCATACCTTTATCACACCCTTTTATTTTCCGAGATGTAAACAACAGGCTCCAAGGAACTTCTTCCACTTTTGCATTTTTAAACCACCTTTGACCACTTGCTGGTAGCCCTGTAGCTTGACTCAGGAAATCCTCGGTAACCTCCAGTTTCACATCACCAACCTTCGCTCTACAACCATCAAAGGAGAAAGCAAATTCTTGGGAAACTTGTAAATTGAAACTCTGAAACTTCCTAATGAAAACGAGCCAGCCACCTCTCTCCAAATCTTCTCTGGCATCGTCATATAAGAGAAGATTTTGAATGTCATTTGGTTCAAATCTCACAACAGGAGCCATGATGGATGAAAGGGTAACGAATCAGACACAACACACAGAGAGGGTTTGCAAAGACATTCCAAATCCATAACCCAAGCCCGTGACATTCCAACAGTGAATGGTGTATTCACATAAACTCATAACGATTAGATGGGTGTTTATTGAAACACATACGAAGAGGGTTTGAAAATCCCAAGGGCAGTCTCGAGAATGATGTCTGCCTGCAAATCATAATGCCACCTTTGCATATAGTACGAGTCTAGGACCAAAACATTAAAATGAAAAATGAGTGTGTGCATCGTGAGTTCTATCACAAGGTTTGGGTGAGCCGAAAATCCAAGACTTAGCAAAAGAAATGTAAAGCCAAGAACCAAACAAAATCATACCAAAAATCAAATCATGGGGGTCCTTTGATTCATGTAACCATCAATCTCTAAGCATGTTTGATGTTGAAAGGATCGAAACAAAAAGAGTAACTCTTCATTGCAAGGAACCAAACTTTATTAATAAAATGTGTGAACAATTTGCCTTTGACGAAATTTTAGAACAAAAAGGTAATACAGTCTCAAATTTTCATGCTTCGTATTCATGCTTCCATTCATGAACGAAGCATGAGAGAAAATAATAGGAAAAAGAGACAACTTACAACTGTCGTTTCGAAAATTGTGTCATGAAGAGTAATAAAAACAAATGACTCCAGTTAGGCAGCTATGTAGATCAATTAATTGATATAAAAATTCAACAACATATTGAGCTGCCAACAATGGCGACATGTTGGGAGAAGTAGTTATCTCTGCAATACGAACTAGTTCAGGTTAGAGAATTCTGAAAAACTTCAAATCAAACAACAACTGCAAGGTTATTTGAACATCTTTTAAAAAGAACAAGACGCAGCCCAGTTTCAGATACGTTTTGTTTAAAAGAATGAAATCTGGTGACAAACTTAACAAAAGAAAGCCGCGATGTTTAAGTTAAAATATCTAAGACTATTGACAGGGCCACTACTACTAGCAGGCGTCCATAGCCTCTACAGGGATGTCAATTAAACCACTTTGAAGTCTGTATCCTGCCCAAGAAATTCCAAATCAGAATGAAGGATGCTTATGGCCAACATAAGGTTTATACTTGAGAATTTTCTTTTACCTGACATTGCTTCACTGCCAACGGGCCTGTTCAGTACCCCGACGAAGTTATCTTGGAGTCATGCATGCATTTACCTACTGCCATCAAACCTGTTTAGTGTCCCAGCGGGTTTACAAACACTTCCCACAGCTCTCTGAGAGTTTATTCACATTCTGATATAGTTTTAAAGATATTCGAAAGAGCAGGGTGACGCTGAAAATTCCAGTTTTTTAACACAACTTAATATTTCCATAGGCCTTTTAATTTTTCTAGCAAACCTTCATCAAGATCTGAGAAATAGTTCATTGATAGAACTAATTTTCAAGGACTGGGAGACATCATTGAGTTTCTTTCTTAAGAGAAGGGACAACGTAAAGAGACTTTTTAAAGATATTTGTGACTACTTTAAAGTGCAGATTGAAACCAAGGAATCGACTTTCAGACAAAATGACACATTTAACCAGCCTACAATTTCAGAGAAGGACAACAATAGATGTTCTGACAGCCTTTGAAAACTATTTTCGAGATGAAGCATTATGTTTCTCTTTGTCTGAGCTAGACTGTAATACAGGGATGTTTGACTCAAAAGGACCGATGAACTGAAATGAAAACAAAACAAACCAGCAAAGAAAAATTGGAAAGAAAAGAAATCCAAATAGAAAAAATATGTACAGAAGGTGTATCGGAGAGTCGTTAGGTAAAATTCCTTTTGAGAGCTTGGCCATTCACCAGAAAGGTGTCTGGTTGTCCCTCTAAATTCTGGAGGTGGAAAGAACTGGGACCTAATTTTTTAGCAATTAGAAATGGTCCCAACCATAGGTTTTGAAACTTAGTATGCTCTCCTTTCCCCTCATGAGGTTTGTCCCATTTAAGGACAAGATCACCTACCTCAAAATTTCTGTCTGAGGCAGAATTGGAATCAAACCAGTTTTTGACAATGAGTTGATGTTGATCCAATTTTCGTTTTTCTTGAGCCCTTACTTCTTCTAACTTCAGCAAAGTGTTAATACGACTTTCCAAGGGAGGACAGTCTTCTTCTTGCACCTTCTGCGATAACTGCAGAGATGGGATAAGGACATGCGGTGGAAGAATCGATTCCCTGTCATAAACGACTAAAAAAGGGGGAATTACCAACAACTGTTTTAGGAGTTACCCTATCAGCCCATATTGCATTAAATAGTGCATTATGCTAGTTTTTGTGGTTTTCAGAGACCGTTCTCTTGATGATCTTGATCAGGTTTTTATTAGATGATTCCACCAAACCGTTGCCTTGGGGGTAATAGCTGGCAGAGTATTTTAATTTTATTCCTTTTTATAAAGTGAAATCACTCATTTCGAGAGATGAAAAATAGGAAGCATTATCAAATACTAGACATTCAGGAATATCGAAATGAGTGATAATATTTGAGTTCAGGAAGGATATTACATGGCTGGTGTTTACAACTTTTAATGGCACAACCTCAGACCATATGGTGAAATAATCTGTGGTTGTTATGATGTATTTGTGCTGCTGTGAGGATGTAGGGTTGATTGGGCCTATAATATCGAGGCCCCATTGTTGGAAAGGGAAATCTACCAAGACAGGTTGCAGCGGGAATGTTGGTTTCTGTACTCGTCTGGATGCCTTTTGACAGATTACACACTTGCGGCATAAGGCATGGGTGTCTTTGAAAAGAGTAGGCGAGTAATACCCTGCTCTTAATACTTTGTGGACAGTGGTGTCTCCACTAAAATTCCCACCAGCTTCCCCTACATGTAATTCCAATAAGACTTTATTGCTTCATCTTTTTCTAGACAGCGCATAAGTATTCCATTGAAATTTTGGTGAAACAAAGTACCGTTTACCAGCTGAAAAGAAGAAGATTTTAATCTCAGTGCTCTCCTCTTTTTTGGATCAAGGTGACGGGGAGCTGATTCGTGTATAAGATAAAACTTGATGTCATCATACCAAGGACTAGTAAAGTTTTGTGTACAACAGATTTGATTTTGATTGTGCTGATCTTGAATTAACATATCAGTTTCATTCTATTGTCCTATAGTTGAATCAACAACCAATTTACATAGACCTTGGCCTCTCACAATTTGAGCTGGAGTGATTTCAAGGTCATATTCTTGTAAGGATGTGACCCAGTTCACCCTTTTTTCACCCAGTTCTTTCTGTACTAACAAATTTCTGACAGTAGGGTAAGGGACAATGATTTTCGTCCTAGATTTCAGTAGATAAGATCGAAAGTGTTTTACCGCTTTTAAAATAGCATAAGCTTGTTGATCTACTGCTGGGTAATTAAGTTCTACTCCCTTAAAGGCTGAGCTCATAAAGGCAATTGGGACTTCATTGTTTTCAACATTCTTTTGGGTTAGGACAACAGCATAAGACCGATTAGAGGCAAACGTGTAGAGAGTGAAGTCTCGCGAAAAATCAGGGCTCATTAGAGAAGGAGCGTCTACTATAGCCTTTTTTATTGAGTCAAAAGCTTGACTTTCTAGAGGTCACCAATGGTATTGTACATCCTTTTTTATTAAATTTTGTAATGGTCTGACCATTTCTGAAAGGCCGGGGACGAACCTTCTAACAAATTTTATCTGACCTAAGAAAGATTGCATGGACTTTTTGGAAGAGGGTGGGGCAGTTTTGAAATGACTTGGGTCCTTTCAGGGTAAATAATCATCCCTTCATTTGATACAATGAAACCGAGGAGCTTTCCTTGCTCTACTGCAAAGACAAATTTTTTAGGATTTAAAGAAATATCGTACTTACGACATCGTTGTAGAACAGATCTTAGATGAGTTAGATGATCTCCTTTATTATTTGAGAAAACAGTGACATCATCTAGATAAACTACTACAGATTGATTGATTAAGCCACAGAAAGTGATATCCATCACTCTCTGAAAGGTGGCACCAGCATTTATGAGCCCAAAGGGCATTGTCCTATAAGCATAGGTACCCCATGGAGTACGGAAAGTGGTTTTGAGCTGGTCTGGGGGAGACATGAGGACTTGGTTATACCCTGAAAAACCATCCAGCAGCGATAATCTTTCAGAACAAGATACTTGTTGAAGGATCTGTTCCATGGGAGGAACATGGTAGTTGTCTTTATCAGACGCTCGGTTTAAATTTCGGAAATCGACACATAGTCGAATTTCACCACTCTTTTTCCTTACAAGTACAATATTAGAGACCCACTGTGTATGTCTTACCGAGAATATTATTTTAGCATTCAAGGGTTTGTTTAATTCTTTCTTGACTGTTGGTTCAAGTTTTGGGTGCATCTTTCTTAACTTCTGTTGAAACGGTTGGGTCTGGGGTTTCATGGGAATAATGTGTTGTATGATGTTAGGATCAAAGGTCTTTAGATCGTCATATGTCCAAGCAAAGACATCTTTAAATTCCTTAAACAAATTAATAAATGTTGTCTTTTCTTCCTTAGAACATCCCATCCCCAAATTGATGCACTGTGGGTTATCTTTAGTTCCTAAATTTACATTTTCATGTGTCAAGGAAGAACTATTCATTTTACAATTCACTGATTTCATGAATTTATCGTGAAGATCATAAAATCTTTCTAATCTAACCACAGATTTTGGGATAGAGTTTACCATATCCGATGTGGACTCTGGGGATCTTGGATCTGGTATTACCGTAAAATCATGAAGGTTTTCGTCGTGAGTACCTTCATCGATAATTGCTCCTTGGAAAGTCTCTTCCATGTGCAGAAAACTGATGATTTGTTGATTGTCATCGAAGACTCTCCAATTTGTGATGTTATCCGGGATGGACGGTCTGAACAACAACTCGATGGAAAATGCATTCAGAGAAAGGCCTTCTGCAGGAAAAAGTTTAGAGGCGACATTAGCTAACAAATCATCCTCAAAATTATTCAATCTCAGAATAGAATTAATGTTAAATGCAGAAAACGTGTTCATTAAATTCCATACCTCAGTTTGATAGCTTTTCAGGTGTGGCGATAAACAGTGAATAGAATTTTTTACCTGTCTAACCACAATTTATGAATCACCAAAGACTGTCAAATTATGAATCTTCAGATCTAATGCTTTTCTGAGACCTTGCAGGAGTGCCTTGTCTTCGACTGTATTGTTCGTGCATTCAAACTCTAACCGGAAAGCGATCAAAGTTTTGCTACCTGCTGGATCAATGATCACACATCCTGTGCTGGCTCCTTCCTTCAATTTAGATCCATCGAAGTACATAGACCAGATCTAATTTTCATCTGATGCATATGACCACTAAGAGAGGGTTGTTGATTGTGCGCATGTCATAATTTTGGACTATTGTTTAGGGTCAGTAATGGTAGAAGTTTCGGCCACAAAATTGTCGAAAAAAGTGTTCATTCCCTACAATTTGGGTGAATTGGCAGAAGCAGTGAATGGTTCATTAGGATCATTTAAATTAGTCACCGTGAAGTTAACATAATGCTCACGATTGATCTTGATTTTGTTAGGCTTTCCATTTTCTGGCAGCCACAAGTGAGACCAATCTATCGCAAAATAACCATGTAACTGTTCAGACCAATCTCTACTTAAAAACAAGCCATATACTTCGGGGATATCAACGAAAATAATATCAATAACTTGATGGACTTTAGGATTAGATGATAATCTGATACGCACATTTTTTAATTCACCTATTACTTTAACACTAGTTCGATCAAGCTGAATAATTTTCAGGCTGGAAGGTTGAACTTTGGCATTAAATTTTTGGCAGACATACCAAGGCATTACGTTTGACGATGCACCTGAATCTACCATACAGTTATGTACATTCCTATTGAAAATTTCAAAAGTCAACAAAAAGGGTGGGACATTTCTGCAAGTATTAACAACAAAAGTTTGTTGTTTTTTAGTCGCAGCCCCTGAAACTAGTTTATCTACATTTGTCACGCTTTTTACAGTAAGGTCTCGTTTATCAGTAGGTTCTGGTGTGGTTTTAGCAGAGACCTTTTGAGGTGTTTTATAACTGTTTTCTACAACTTTGTTGTTGTTTAAATTGTTGTTTTTGTTGTTTTCTGCGATATTCTGCAACATCTTTTGCAGAAGAAATGGAAATTTCAATAATTCATAAACAAAAATATTAACTCTAAGTTTTTTGAGATCCTCAATCAAATCATACTCTAAACTTGGAGCTGATGAATTCTGTTTAGTTTCAATTGGTTTAGACTGTTTTTGAGGTGCATTAATTTCGATTTCAGAAGAAGATTTATTTGTTGTCTTACTCCTGGTATTGTAAGGATGCACTGTTTCTAAATTAGCTTGAAAAATGCTATCCGAGAAATGACCGAAAATGTTGGGAGAGGACTCATCTTCTTCCACTATCTCTTGTTCATCCACGTCTTCAGTAATCTCGGGGGGAATCAAGTTATCATATGCCTCTAAAATCGTCTGAATAGCAAACTGTAAGATTTCTAGATTTAGGCCTTCAAAATTTGAGTTAGGCCGGTTTGTGGGAAAAGGCTTTCTAAAAGGGGGTTTGTAAGGCTCTTTTCTTGAAGAAGCTTCTTCGGCCAATCTTCTCAAATTTATAACCTGATTAGACAACTTTTGAACGACCTTCTGTAAACTTTCTAGGTCTGAACCATCTAATTGAGTTTTGGTTTGGGGAGGTCTAGGAAGAATTTCGATTTTCTTCTTGGAGGATGAAGTAGTCTCTACCTCGTTACAGATATTGTCTTTTCGGCTGAGAATATCTTTCTCGATTTGACTCACCTCTTCGAAGGCTTCTAACAATGTGGCTTTCTTGGACCTTTTTACCCAAATTTCTATGTTTTGGTGTAAGGCTTTCATGTAGTATGCAACGATAAGATTTTCGGCAGGCATTGAGTCCATGGGGATTCGATTCTTTAATGTTAAGAACCTTTGATTAAAGTCTTTTATCTTTTCTTTGGGGTTCATCTTTAAACTAGAAAGTTCCATAACTAGGACTTCAGGATATTTGTCGTCTCCGAATTTCTCAAGGAAACAGGATTCAAATCTATCCCATGACGCAATGGTGTGGGGTTGTTGGGAAAACTACCAGGTAGAGGCATTTCCTTCAAAGGCGTAGGGAAAAAGTCTACATACTACATCTTCGTGTTCAACACAATGGAGCCTAATGGCTAGCATGAATTTTTTGATATGATCTTCAGCGATTTTCTTGGAATCTGGATCGAATTTAGGGAGCCACTTCTCCGGATGTTTCAGAAAAGGATGTTGGGGCCCGGGTAGGGCCACTGCATCTTGATCGAGCCAAGGTCTGGTAGGATTATTCAGATTTTCCATAGGTGTGGGTGGTGTCGAAGGTTGATATAAAGAACTGCCTTTGTCTGATGATTCTTCTTCTGAAGAAGAAGGAGATGAAGGGGGTGGTGATGGTGGAATACCAGATCCTCCCGCTGTAGGAGTGAGGATATGATCTGGATCAGTAGTGTTTAGTGTAAGACTAGTACCTTCAAGTTTCTCCCTAATATCAGAGAAGTCTAAAGGTTGATTTAATGGCCGAACTGGTTGTCTGATATGGGCCAAAGCACCGTGTGTCCTTAGGAGGGATTGACAAACAATTTCTTGTACGTTGGCCCCTTGGGGATTTGGTGTAACTGGTTTGACTGTAATCCGTGGATTTTCGTTGGATGT
Organism: Picea sitchensis; assembly: GCA_010110895.2. Taxonomy (NCBI): domain Eukaryota; kingdom Viridiplantae; phylum Streptophyta; class Pinopsida; order Pinales; family Pinaceae; genus Picea; species Picea sitchensis. Next base: position 13,489 of record SNQJ01S0144517.1, read on the forward strand.
GGTTGTTGTTTGAGAGACAATGTTGTTGTCAGAACGACTTCTTGTTACTATAGGTGAGTGGGTAGGTGGGGGAGGAGTCTTGTGACCTCCACGTGCCATCGATAGTATTCAAGCCCTCCTTCTAGCACCATTTGTTGACGGGCGAAATTGACCGCCCATCAACTAGAAGAGTGAATCCGGTCTGGGATTGTCTAATTAACCCAAGCCGTTTGGATTGACTCACTCTGATGGGTTTAATGGCTCCGTTGGCCAATCTAAATTCCTAAGGGAAGTGAAAAATAACTAAAAGAAAAGCAATAACTTACTAAATAATAATCACTAAAATATATA
>SNQJ01S0144517.1:13942-24232 GCA_010110895.2 Picea sitchensis
TTTATATAATAGTTCTATTTATCCAGTTCATATATACAATCTGTACAAATCACGAGTTTTAATCTAAACTCATAAAAATCGAATGTAAAATGGTTCTTTTAATGACAGTAATAAAGAAAGCAAAAGTACTATTTGTTTTTGGTTTGTTTTCTTGTTTATATGCATTCATATAAATCAAATATTAAACTACTTAATTAAACAGAAAGATATAGATTGCGAAAATTATACTATATATAAAAAACGTCTATAATAAGCAAGCAAATGAAATAAAAGAACATACTAACCTATTGATCACTTGAGGAGTATGCATCCAACTGTTTTCATAAATCATACATCAGTCCACCCAGGAGATAAATCTGTTGTGTATCTTCACACTGTTTGGTACAAATGCTAAATTGTGCATTGACTGGTATATTTAATTGATAAAACAACAAGACGCAAAATAATTACAGTGATATAATAGACTACAAGCGATAACACGTGAGATAAATCCTACAGTTACAACTTTCATTTAATCAATCAACATATTTAAGGTAAACCTCATAATATGAATTGAAATATCATTCAATTATTTTGATAAAACTGAAGCATAAAATCATGAACCATGAAGAAAAATATATTGACAACAAAACAATCTGCGAAGATGAAAGCTATTTGCAGTCATTCAATTACCAAGATAAACAAATTATAGATCACAACAACATTCATAGATGACTAAAGCATAAATTAAATATTTGTTATGTCTAAATGTGAGTATAAGTTGTTCACAATAAGCTCCAGGCCAAGATGCCCTTTGATTACAAAAATGATGGGTTTATAAAGGCCTCAGAAAAGATAATTGTTTTTGTTCCTGAGATCAAATATTTATTTCAAAAATAAAGGGGGATGCAACCACCCTAATCCTACTAAATCCTCCAAAAGTAACAACAGTTCATTTATGTTCATACAAAATACATCAAAGATATGACTGTAAGGTCTCAAGGATGCCTCAGACCAGTTTGCAATCATGGATTCCTAAAAATCCTGAAAGAAAAAAAGGAAAATAGAAAGATTTTAGATACATTTCTAACCATTAATTTACACAATTCGAATTAACATAACTAGCTACAGAATCTTGCGATTCTGTAGCTAGTTATTTTAGTAAATAAAATCCAATTTATTGTAAAATAAAGCAATCTAGTTTTTAACAAATAATCCTATTTTAAGATGAAGAATCATACCTTCAGCTATGAAATCAAATCGAATCAGGCAACCTTGGAATTCACAATGGCTATTGGAGTCTCCATGTTTTTAAATACTAGATTACACGTTGTCTTTATACGTTTTTCTTTGCCTTGAATAATAGACTCGAGCCTCAAGTTTTCATTCGTTAAAACATCGATCTAATCCTTTAAAACCTTAACTTGTGACTACAGGATAGGGATATCAGTATAATATCTCTCAATCCATGCTAGACAGACTTCACAGTTTGACTGTGCAGCGGTTGCATGGGAACAAACTTGGTTGTGAACCAGAGCACCTTCCACACGGATAGTAGGTTCCTTGACCAATTTAACACCAGGAAACTATGGATTGTTTTTCAAACATGGAGGTAAATTATCAATAAAGTTATAGGTACGATCAAGGTGTGGCTCGAATGAATGAAGGTCTTTGCAATGAGGAACCCATCGATTTCATAGTCTAAACTCTCATGGACTTCAATCGTGCTGATCGAACTCACATGAGAGTTCGACTTGTTATGAAGCCTCCTAGAAATTAGCTTCCCATCTCTCTTGTTCTTAAAATTTATATCAATATTGCTCTTAGATCTCTTTCCTGTAGGTTTCTTTAAATTTTTAACACAGTCGTTTGGATGTATAATTTGCTGACATGCCTGTTCAATAACCTTTGGATCGGTCAAGGGTTTTTTGTAAGGGGGTGAGACACAGGTCTGGGGAGGTGAAAGAGACATCGTAGGGTGGACAAGGGTCTCCTCAACCACAAGTTTATCTACCTCCTCCATATCAGAGTTACCATAGCCGTTTCAGGTTATGAACGAATCCCAGCTATCATTCTTTGACTCTAATTGATGTATAAGCAAGATTTTAATTAGGCCATGATGGAAGAGGCTAGAGTCTGACCGCTATTTTTTGTATCTTTTGCCCATTTTATAAAGACTCCTCAATAAGAAATACGGCATATTCAAAGGGAAACCCATAAAAATCATAAGCAGACGTAAATGGTACAAAAATACAAGCCTGAAATGTCCCTCACAGGTAACAAATTGCCTCACCACAACGAGCAAATCGTGCCACCGAGATTTTAGGAAGGAAATGGGCATACCTTTATCACACCCTTTTATTTTCCGAGATGTAAACAACAAGATCCAAGGAACTTCTTCCACTTTTGTGTTTTTAAACCACCTTTGACTGCTTGTTGGTAGCCCTGTAGCTTGACTTAGGAAATCCTCGGTAACCTCCAGTTGCACATCACCAACCTTTTCTCTACAACCATCAAAAGAGAAAGAAAATTCTTGGGCAACCTGTAAATTGAAACCCTGAAACTTCCTAATGAAAACGAGCCAGCCACCTCTCTCCAAATCTTCTCTGGCATTGTCATATAAGAGCAGAGTTTGAATGTCGTTTGGTTCAACTCTCACAACAAGAGCCATGATGGATGAAAGGGTAACAAATCAGACACAACACACAGAGATGGTTTGCAAAGACAGTCCAGAGTCATAACCCAAGCCCGTGACATTCCAACAGTGAACGGTGTATGCACATAAACTCATAACGATTAGATGGGTGTTGATTGAAACACATGTGAAGAGGGTTTGAAAATCCCAAGGGCAGTCTCGGGAATGATGTCTGCATGCAAATCGTAACGCCACCTTTGCATCTAGTACAAGTCTAAGACCAAAACATTAAAATGAAAAATGAGTGCGTGCATCGTGGGTTCTATCACAAGGTTTGGGTGAGTTGAAAATCTAAGACTTAGCAAAAGAAATGTAAAGCCAAGAACCAAACAAAACCATACCAAAAATCAAATTGTGGGGGTCCTTTGATTCATGTAACCATCAATCTCTAAGCATGTTTGATGTTGAAAGGATTGAAACAAAGAGAGTAACTCTTCATGGCAAGGAACCAAACTTTATCAATAAACTGTGTGAACAATTTTCCTTTGACAAAATTTTAGAATAGAAAGGTAATACAATCGCAATTTTTCATGCTTCGTATTTATGCTTCCAGTCATGAACGAAGCATGACAGAAAATAATAGGAAAAAGTGACAACTTACAACTGTCGTTTCGAAAATTGTGTCATGAAGAGTAATAAAAACAAATGACTCTGGTTAGGCAGCTATGTAGATCAATTAATTGATATAAAAAGTCAACAACATAGTGAGCTACCAACAGAGTGATAACATATGTCGGGAAGGCCTGCATCTCAACATTATGAAGAGGTTGAGGGGGATTATTATTGGGATTGGGCACTGGTTGTGTCGGTAATAGTGTTGGTCTTGGGGGGCTTGCATTATGATATTGCAGTGGTTGTTTTTGTGGAATAGGAGGTAAATATGGTGAAATAAAACCTGGAAGAAGTTGTGGAGTGTTCGGTGGGAACTGAGGATAATGATGGCTGGACATAGGGATAGGTGGAGCTTGAGGGTTTCCTTGATTATGTCCTCCTCTCCATCCTTGAAACCAAGGATGTTGGTACTGAGTAGACCAGTTTTTCCAACCTGGTGAGTTCCACTATTGTTGTTGTTGATAATAAGGTGGAACTTGAGATTGTAGATCTGGGAATGTGGGTTGGTTCCTAGGCTGCCATGGCATCCTAGGTGCATAAGAGGAATCCCCAGGATCCCCACTCCTATAGATGGCTAATAAACCGGGCAATGATGGACATTTTTCAGTTGAGTGGTCTTCCATGCATAAGCCACAAATTGAAATGTTATCTAATGGGCATCCCCTTGAAGAATACTTCTCTTGCATCTTCGACAATATATGCTCATTGTGGCATTTTCCTCCTCCGGTTTCTTTTTAATTTTAAGGGTGTTCAACTGGGAACCTATTGTTCTTAAGATATCTATCTTGAAGTTTTCTAAAAGGTTCCCTATCTCTGGTCTCATGATACCACTTGAACTAACTGGTTTTAAGCTTCTATTATAAGGGTCCCGAACATTCTTTCCTGTTTTGGCTCTACTCCTTGACTAATTTTTACACATTTCACATATTTCAGAAAATGGTTTATGGGAGATGTCTCATGATTCCATCAGGTTAAGCATCTCTATATATTCTTCTGAAATTCCCTTAAGGAAAATATCCCTAACTGCATCCTCTAGAAGGTCATGGTATTTTGAATTCTGGGAGATATAACCAAATCTTTCCATATAATCTTTAAGGGTCTCGTCTTCTAACTGGTGGATTTTAAATATGTCATTACAAGACTCTTTGGTCTTGCAGTAGTCTTGGTACTTCTTAAGAAAGATGTCTTTCATGGCTTCCCAAGACCTAATACTAGATTCTCCCAACCCCATGAACCATATTAGTGCAAAGTCTTTGAGGGTGGCAGGAAAGAGTTTTAGTTTCTGGGCATATTGCGTGTAGTTGTAGCTCCTACACAAGATGTCGAATTCAAATAGGAAGGTGTCTGGATCTTCACTATTTTTACCGTAAAAGGTAGGTAGTGCTGAGAGAGGAATATTCTTCATCTTGACATTTGGGGTGGTGTTCAAAATTGGAAGCCCGAAGGTAGTTTCGGTTTGGTTTCCAATTTCTTCTTCCTCTCTATGTCTTACATTGTTATGATCCTCCTGATCATCCATGTTGGGTTGATTTCCAAAAAGAGAGTACCTAGGTGGTTTTATCTTTGAAGAGAACAAGGTTTCTCTTTGATGGAAAGCTCTTCCTACTGATTGGATATCTGGGACTCTACTTGAGCCGGTTGAGATTATTGGTGCCAAAGTTTCTGTGTCAATTTGAAAGATAATTATGTTGGCTGAACTACAAAACAAATTATTCAATTGTTCAGGGTCTATGATATCCTCAAAGTTAGGATCTCCTGGTGGTGTAATAAAATCAAAGGTTGTATCGTCTGGTTCTATAGAAGGCTTGATTGGTCTTGCCTCTTGTCCCAATATGATTGGTGCTTCAATTTTGTGTTCTATAGAGCTCTCTATGTTAGTCTCTTCAAAGACTACTTTATCTCTTTGAGTTGAGCTAGCTCATGTTTTTCGGTATCGATATGCGGAGCTTATGAGTGGAACATTCCTTCCCCCGAAAAGATTGGAAGGAACCTTGGTTGAAAGGTCTGATTTAGATTTAATGTATCTCCCTTTTGGGTCTCTAGGTCTATTCATGAAAGTAAACAAAAGAAAAAAGAAAAAGCTACCATTGGATTTCTAGGTCTATTCATGAAAGTAAACAAAAACAAAAGGAAAAAACTACCATTGGGTTTGGGGGAGCTTGCAATAGAAGATGCGCAGGTTCTTACCTCTCGTCTTAAAGTTTCCCCACCACCAATATAATGATAAGGTTTAAAAATGATCTATTTCCTAACTATTTCCTACCTTGAGACAACTCTCCAGCAACGACGCCAAAAATGATGGGTGTTCTATATGAACTAAAAACACACTAAAAACCCTCAATTAAATTGTCAACCAGGGGTAAGTAAACTTAGAGTTGTAACAAAATATATGCCAAGGTAGAAGGGCTGGTACTAGTATAGTCTAACTAAGGAAGTGTCTATCTAAGGCTAATCTACTCAAGCAAAGACTATTAATGATCAAAATCTACTAAGAAACTCAAACTATGTACCCTAAGTAACCTTTGAACGGAGGATCGATGAATAGTTCTAAGAAAGAAAATGCAAACCCTACTTAAAGAAAACTAGTTCAATCATAACAATAAGAAAAAGCAAACTATTAATATAATAAGCAAATAGCAACAACAAACTACTTGTAATTATCCTACTTAAATTCAATAAACAACTACCCTATGAAAGCAAGTAAATAAACAAGCAACTACACTATCGAAGCACGAATAGACAAGTAAACAACTAACCTATTAAAGCAAGTAAACAACTAACTAACCTAGGATAACTAATACTGCAAGTAAACTAATTAAGACTACTCAATAAGCAACTAACTAAGCTAAGAGGCAAGTGAACACTATTCTTAAACTAATTTCCACAACTATTTCTAATTCATGAAAGGAAATCTACTAATTTGAAGCAAGAATATTTAACAACTAATATTTTATCTTATGATAAGAAAAACTACTCTTTAACCTACCGAAGAAAAAGACTATCTATCCTACAACAACAAGAAAACTATCTATCCTACAACAGCAAGAAAACTATCTTCTAGTCTATGGAAACTCAAATATAGTGTTGATGGTTGTGTAAATGTCTCCGGTGTCTTATAATATCACGATGGAATTTGACAATGAAAGATAATTCAAGAGGGATACACTCGATATTGACTTCAATATAAAAGTGAAAAGTGTGAATTAGGCAATCCAGTGAGAACTTAGCCATTATGAAAACAATTATCAATTATCCTACATATCCATGTGATTATTACTCATGCATTAATCATCAACAATTATAAAGAGATTATGCTATGAAATTCAATTGCAATCCATACTACGTAAGAAAACTCATAACTAAATTCAATCATTAACTACAAAGTGAAATTGCAACCTAAATCTAAGAAAGGAATTGCATGAAGTAAACTAAATTAGTTTTATCTTAACAATTCAAATTGCAAAAAGAGAAATGCTTATAAACATAAATTAAACATTATTCTAGCATATGGCAAATAAACTAATGAGCAAATTAATTGACAACTAGTTAAGAAAGGACTAAATAACAATTGAATAAGCAATCTACAAATAAAAACTAAAGGTAACACTATCCATCCACCAAAGCCGTGTTAAAGTAAACATGAAATAAAATTCCGTTCTAAAAATTTGTTTTAACTTCTATTTTAAACTTATTTTTAAACATTGTTTCAGCATAAAAAGATTCTAATATACCATCTAATTACACATAGGGTTAGTGTCTAAATATGCAAGCTTACTTCCACTAACTACAAAGTCAGTACATATGGACAATATTCTTCATAACAACCTGCAAAAGCTAAGTTAAAAAAATTAAATCATAAATAACAAATTAAATAACAAAGAAGTAAAATAACATTTCATATACAAAAAATAAAACAAAAAGACATTTATGCTATATAATTCATAAACAAAATGATAGAACAGTTACCCAGACTGTTGGTGGCCCCCCCAACAAGTTGTGGTCACTCTTCAAATGCACACCACGATCTTCAACAACACAAATTCGCCATTAAAACTAAAAACTCAATCTTACACAATTCTGGAAAAATGGAAATGGAAAAATAGAAGGAAATTGTCTTTTCTCTCTAATACATGGCTTCCTAAACTTCTTAACTATTCTATGACCACCATGGTGGTATTTATAATCTTTACAGACTAAGAGATCGACCACTGGAGGGTCGAACCTCTTCTAGAAACAGTAAATTACATTAATGATGCCCTAGCTGCCGAAATGGAGTGAGCCAATAATCGCCCAACTTAACAACCTAAACCAAGTTGTCAAGAGTTCAGTAGCTAGAGGGGGCAAGCAAGTGAAAAATCCATGTTCCTGATTCACCCATCACTGGACTCCAATACCATAACTACCAAATCGCCCATTGTTTTTTTGCAGGACAGAGTGTCAGACCGAGTATCGGATTGAGTATCGGATGGAGTACCAGACTGAGTGCCGGAAGCAAAAACATGTTGTGATTTTTCCCTGTGACACCAAAAAATGTGAATTATATCCCTAGAACATAAAAACATTCTGAATTATAATCAAGGTCATCATAAAACACGAATTATGCATACCTGGTCTGGATCATAGCATTTCGTCAAAAAATCCCCTCAAAAACTTCTCCAAAACATGAAAACGCATATATACATTCGACAAAAGTATCTAATAAATGTCATAAAACTGATCATATCACAGGACCAACATTAGCCCCACACTTATGATAAGAAAAATCACTCTTTAACCTACCGAAGAAAAATACTATCTATCCTACAACATCAAGAAAATTATCTATCCTACAACAACAAGAAAACTATCTTCTAGTCTATGGAAACTCAAATATAGTATTGATGGTTGTGTGAATATATCCGGTGTCTTGTAATATCACGATGGCATTTGACAATGAAAGATAATTCAAGAGGGATAAACTTGATATCGACTTCAATAGAAAAGTGAAAAGTGTGAATTAGGCAATCCAGTGAGAACTTAGACATTATGAAAACAATCATCAATTATCGTGCATATCCATGTGATTATTACTCATGCATTAATCATCAATAGTTATAAAGAGATTATGCTATGAAATTCAATTGCAATCCATACTATGTAAGCAAACTCATAACTAAATTCAATCATTAACTACAAATTGAAATTGCAACCTAAATCTAAGAAAGGAATTGCATGAAGTAAACTAAATTAGTTTTATCTTAACAATTCAAATTGCAGAAAGAGAAATGCTTATAAGCATAAATTAAACACTATTCTAGCATATGGCAAATAAACTAATGAGCAAATTAATTGACAACTAGTTAAGTAAAGACTAAATAACAATTGAATAAGCAATCTACAAATAAAAACTAAATCTAACACTATCCATCCACCGAAGCCTTGTTAAAGAAAACATGAAATAAAATTCTGTTCTAAAACTTTGTTTTAACTTCTATTTTAAACTTAGTTTTAAACTCCGTTTCAACATAAAAAGATTCTAATCTACCATCTAATTACATGTGGGGTTAGTGTCTAAATTTGCAAGCTTGCTTCCATGAACTACAAAGTTAGTACATGTTAACAAGAATCTTCATAACAACCTGCAAAAAATAAGTTAAAACAATTAAATCATAAACCACAAATTAAATAACAAAGAAGTAACATAACATTTCATATACAGGAAATAAAACAAAAAGACATTTATGCTATATAATTCATAAACAAAATGATATAACAGTTACCCAGACTGTTGGTGGGCCCCCCAGCAAGTCTTGGTCACTCTTCAAATGCACACCACGATCTTCAACAACACAAATTCGCCATTAAAACTAAAAACACAGTCTTACACAATTCTGGCAAAATGAAAATGGAAAAACAAAAGGAAATTGTCTTTTCTCTCTAATACATGGCTTCTTGAACTTCTTAACTATTGTATGACCACCACAGTGGTATTTATAATCTTTACAGACTAAGAGGTCGACCACTGGAGGGTCGAACCTCTTCTAAAAACATTAAATTACATTAATGATGCGCTAACTATGGAAATGGAGCAAGCCAATAATCTCCCAACTTAACAACCCAAACCGAGTTGTCAAGAGTTCAGTAGCTGGAGGGGGAAGCACGAGAAAAACCCATGTTCCTGATTTGCCCATCACTGGTCACCAATACCATAACTGCCAAATCGCCCATCGTTTTTGTGAAGGACAGAGTGTCAGACCGATTACCGAATTGAGTACTGGATGGAGTACTGGATGGAGTACTGGACTGCATGCCAGAAGCAAAAACATGCTACGATTTTGCCCTGTGACACCAAAAAATGTGAATTAGATCCATGGAACATAAAAACATACTGAATTATAATCAAGGTCATCATAAAACACGAATTATGCATACCTGGTGTGGATCATAGCGTTTTGGCACAAAATCCATTCAAAAAATTCTCCAAAACATGAAAATGCACATACACATTCGACAAAAGTATCTAATAAACATCATAAAACTGATCATATCACGGGTCCAACAATGCAGATAATGTTGGTTGTGGAGCCTGATTATCTTCCTGATTCAGAGGTCCTTGCTTTCAACTGTGTTTATAACCCATGAAGACATTACACACCAGAAGTATGTACACTCTTCCAAGTGGGGGAGTGCAGAGGGGGGGTACCCCCTCTGTGGGGTTCGGGGGAGAATCCCCCGAAGGAAAAATTTCCTTGTAAATGTATATTGTAATTTCCTTGTAAATCTGGACCGTTCATTATAAGGTTGCAGATCTAACGGTAGAAATTATGTTAGGGTTTTTTTCCGTAGAAGGCAAACCTCTGTTATGAAGGAAATGTATTGCGGCTATGCATTATGGCGAGTATTGTATTCTAAGAGAGGAGACTATGAGAGAAATAAGAGGAAGTTATAACGGGTTTTGTTGTAGGTTGTATCCCTTCATTTGCTAGATAATAATAAAGGAAGGACCTGGCAATTTCTCTGGTGGA
>SNQJ01S0144519.1:5957-24255 GCA_010110895.2 Picea sitchensis
GGAAACCCAAAGCAGAAGAAAAACATGTAATGCTTTTTATTATGTCTTTAAAAATTACATTCATTGGAATGACCAACTTCCTTTGTTTTCTAGCTACAACTGGAAGGAGGCTCCAACCCCTTCGTTTCTCAGGTTACAACCTGAGGGAAACTCCAACTCCCCAATTATATGGCTACAACTAGAAGGATGCTACAACCCCCTATGTTCTTCAGCTACAACCGGAAGGTGGATACAATCACTTGTCCTTGCCCTGTTCAACTTCCCTGAAATATAAGTAGAATAATGGAACCACTATCACACTATCACTGCGAGATATACTGTTGTAAACCTGTACCAATCAACTTGCACCAAACAACCTATAACAACCTGTATCAATAACTTGTGCCAACATGTACCATACATCAACTTGTACCATAAACAAGTGCATCAACCATGCACAAAACCTATACAATTAAGTTGTCATAATAAAATAACATGTCCAAACAACCTGTCACAACAAGCTATCTCATCAATCTTATCAACCAAATCAGATCTACTCACCAAGATCAATCACCATGAAAACTCTCAACCATATTCACAATATCACCAAGATGTGCATCAACCAAGCATATCACAACAACTCATAATCATCACAAATATCAATATGTGCTTCTAATAATATACCAAGACAAGTATGCTACATCATCCATAAACCATGTGTCAACAATACTACTAACAAGTTCCCAGCTATACACCTCATGTATGTGCCAACTCATCAACTACTTGTCTCAAACATGTACCCAACATGTACCTCAACCAAAATCCCTCACACATGAACCAATACTAAACTTCAGTAGATCTGCCTCAGATCAAGTCTACAACAAGCCATAAACTCCCAATATGGAATCCAACATATTTACAAGGCAAACCCTCAACTTGATTCATAAATTCAACACTACACATATGAAAACCATACCCTTTTTTTTTCTTCTTGTAGCTTTTAGTTGCCGCGGTTTTGCTGCCGCGATTTTTCTGTCGCACTTTTTCTACTGTGGTTTTTCTGCCGTACTTTTCCTGCTGTGATTTTTCTGCCACAATTTTTCTGATGCACTTTTCCTGCTGCACTTTTTCTTCCATAGTTTTCCTGCCGCACTTTTTCTACAACAATTTTCCGTCGGACTTTTCCTGCTGCACTTTTTCTGCCGTAGTTTTTATGTCGTACTTTTTCTGCTACAATTTTTCTACTGCACATTTTTTTCCGCACGTTTTCTGCCATAGTTTTCCTGCCACACTTTTTCTCTATCAATAATACCTTCCCAAATAACCTTTCACAAAAATAGATATTCAATGATATTCAAGTGTGATTTGAATAAGAGACCATTTCCTCTTATTTGTATTTTTATGTAGCTTCCTTGAGGGGTTACCTTCTAACATATTAACCCACTTTCCTTATTTTAGGGTTAACCCACTTATAACCACTTGTCCACTTAACTTAACCACTTCCCATAATTAGTAAGTTCTCCATTAACTTTATTATTTAAATAGTTTCTTTTGCATCCTCTTTGACTTATAATACACTCATCACTTCACTTTATTGTTTAAATAATTTCTTCTTTGCAAACACTTTGACTACTTTAACCTTTTGGGGCTTCTAGATGACTCATGAGGGCTCTCCAACTTCACATGGCCATAAATCTCTAACCGTGAGGAGTTATGCGACGTTCCACATACTACCGGAAATGTAATGACATGTACTATCCATATAGAATAGTTTTAACTACAAATATATTAAAACTCATACAATTATCCATCAAACAAACTTGGGTCCATTACCCAAAATTTTGTGCTACCGAAATTCACTACCAGACTTTCTTCAAGGGTTGACATCAATGTCAAGCAACCCAAATAATAAACAATGTCGACTCAGCCTCCCTGTGGCCAAGGAATGGTCCCGTGGGACCATCCCTTGGATGCAGAGGGGATGGGGTGATGTCGAGCATTGCCCCAACCCCAGAACGCCAAGGCTTGGTCTCAACATAGGCCTAATAAATCCATGGATCCAAAATTTTAAAATTTTGACTTAAATTAGTTCTTATATTTTATTTTATTTTATTTTATTATAATGTAAGAGGCCTAATTTTATTTTTTTATCCTATAGGAAAAATGGCAGGAAATAGATTATCTATGAATATATCTGGATCATAACCTACAATAATGACATCCAAAATTGCAACTGGAACCTCCATGAATGTTAGGCAACAAAATGATAGCATAACACCTGAACTATAAAGGGAAATGAAGAATGTTAGAGAGTGGAAATATGTGGAAGGTGAAAACAAACTGGAATATTCTTGGTTTGTTAAAGAAAAGGAAGGAAACATAGATCATATATATTTGTATTTTGCTAAATTAGAAGATGTGCAAGGAAATCATCATGCACTTGGCTTGTTATGAGATATATGTTTGTTGTGAGCCACATATATTGTTTATGCACTTGTCAAACACAATAAAACTTATATCAAGATTAGATATTATTTCAAATTGAGCAATTATAACAAGAATGAATGTTTTTTAGAATTATGTGCATCCATCGTTGATGACATTGACAAAGACAATGTAAGTCTTTTATTTTTATTTTTGTGTCGTTTATTATTTTTAGTATCATGGTAATTTTTTAATTTGATTTAACATGAAAATGTTATATTTTATTTTTATAGGATTTTGTTGAACGACTTTCACATATGTTAATGGGGATTTACTGTACAGAGAATAATATCATGGATGTCATCAACTCTTTTCATATTGAACATACACTAGAAGGTAGTAAAAGGAAATAGAAAGTAATGGAGGTTGAAGTTGCAAGAGTAGACATAGAATAACATGAAAGAAGAAAGAAAAATCCTCATTTTAGAAATCCTAAAAGGGTTACATTTGAAAAGGAATAAACTCCAAATGAATATTTTGTTGATATTAGTCCCAATGAGGTTATCACTCCGTCTCGAAAAAAAGAATAAACAATAGAAACACAAAAGAGTGATGGTTGATGATGAGTCCATTCCTATTGATTATGAAGAAATAGTTGATTTATATGAAACACATTTAAATCATAAGAGGAATAAAGAAAAGGTTGTTGATGATGTTCAAGAAGCCATTGTTAGCTCAAAGTATTATAGTGAAAGTCCTAAAGGTAATAGAGAAATAATAACACCATGTATTGATCTAGAGGATGGCATTATGAAAACAACACAAAATTCCATTAGAAATAGATTGAGGATGACGAAATTAATTGATAATTGCCACACATTTCAGTTGAATGTGAAACAACTTTATAACCCACACAAGGGAAAGAAAAATATTAAAGTAGAAAACCGCATCACTTTCATATTCACAATTTGAAATAATTGATTATGTACAATTCATATGCACATGTGGTTGACTACCTAGTTCTTGTTGACCCAATGGAAGTTCCTACGAAGGCATAATTTTATATATCAAAATATTTTGACTACAAATATTATGTGATTGGAGGAAATCCTTCTATAGAGGCTAGAAAAGAATTGATGCAAGAATATCCCAATAATCCTCTTTTTGAGAGAGTCAAATGCATAATTTATGTTGGTTTAACAGATTCAGAAGACAAGTTATTGGAATGGTATCATAACACAGAAAATGAGTATAGAATGTACATGACTTTCATTCAAAGGGTGAGATTGATCCATAATGAGTTTTCTGAAATATTCCATTGGGAGAGATGAACTGTTGATTCTAAGTTTTAGAAGTAATGTTGTATGGAAATAGGATTCCCACTTGATGATGAAAATACAAAAGAAAAAAATCTCAAAGGAAGTGGTGTATTTATAGTTGTAGATAGCTATTTTCAATAGGGATTTAGAACTGGTTAGCTACGGGATTTGATAGATGAGATCTTCACCCTATGAGAAAATATTAGTATAAAAAATCAGAGAGTTAAGAAGGCTAAACCATTGATATGTGGCACAAGTAAGACAGGTCTTGAAATAAAACATCTTCTAGATGATATGACTATAACACCTTGGAGATCAATACAATGAGTGAAGGATGATAAACTTATCATAGATATATTATCACGTGTAAGGTCGAGAGAATTGTCAATGGAAAAAATTTGTGATGAATTTAAAAAGTAAGTTTGTTGAGTTATTTTTATTTATGTTAGGACAAGAAAATTATTATTTTTAGTTTAACATATCAATGTTTTAAGTTTTATTATATATATCATTATAACATGATTTTTTTTTTTTTATTTAGTCACAAGGTTTATATGAGAATACAAAAAGAAATGGTCAATATGCTGAATGAAGAAAGTTGGGATGATGTTAAACTCAACTATCTAGATTCAATCTCTACAACAATATTGGAACAATTTTTTGTTTCATTCAAAAAGGTATGTTGATTTATTACATTCATATTATTTGTTTGTAAGTTAATTTATTTATATTTTAATAGTTTTAGATATATAACTATATGTTTGTTTGTTTAATTAAATATGCCAAAGAAGAATGCAGATGGAATACCTGAAATTTTCAAAAGTTTTATTCAAAAACCCAAGTTTGAAAGAGAAAGAAGGAGACGTGTTCAAAATGTTCAACTTGATGACACCCTTGATCACTACATTTGGAATGGGCTCAACACTATTCAATATAAAGTGATATTAGGTGATTTTGAACAACTGGAAAATATTTTTCCTAAAAAAGTATACTCCCTAGTTATTGTGGATATCCCTCATCGTTATAATATCCAAAACATTGGATATGATACCAAGCCTTATACTTACCAATATTTCGATAAAGTGGTTATGGGATTTACGGAAGTTACAACATCACCATTTTGGATATTTATGGTATTACATTCAGACACATAACAAGGATTAGTACAATCAAGCTGCAAGAGGAAAGAAAAGATAAGGCTGCAGTTTCTTTGGTAAGATATTGAAAGTGTACGTTTAGCCACTAAGATTAGAAAATAGTTTTATTAATTCAAATTTAATTGAATTTGCACTTATTTATGTTACATGCACAATATTAATATTCACATCTCCAATAGAGAATCATTTAAATGTGATTTTGAGAGTATACATCTTGCAACCTAGACAAAAGATGATTCTTATAATTCTATTATTGTCAATGCAAAGGATGGAGAGACTCCTAGTAGTGTATTGGTATACAATGTTGTGGTTAGAAAGCTAACGTATGAGAAAAATGATTTGAAAGGAAACATGGTTAACATTTATCAAAAACCAAAAGCATTAATTAATTATCTTATAGATACATTTTCAAATGAAGGAGATTGGGTTTTGGATTTGTTCTCAGGTTCATGTAAGAATTATGATCTAATATTTATGAAATCATACTTCAATCTTATATTATTTGTAATTTATGTCTTTTTATAGTATCTCACTTCATTATTTATTTTGTATTTGGTGATTAGGTACAACATTAGTGTGTTGTTTACAGAAAGGAAGGAATTTCATAGCCATTGAAAGTGACCCAATGCAATGTAGTTTTATTGAATAAAGAATTAATGTTATTATGGCACTTCAAAATGAAATGTAAGAAGTTGGATTGAGGAAAGAATTGTTGGATTACTGATACGTGGGGTGAATCAGTAATAGATAAATTATCCTTTTTAACCACAAAATTCAAGTGTTATATCAATGTAGAATTATCATCCAATGGTTGCAGAGTAAATAAACAATGAAAAAATGAGCAATCATACACATACACAGTACACCGATGTTTTTACATGGAAACCCAAAGAAGGAGAAAACCATGGAATGATTTTTCTTATATTTATTTAAGAATTACATTCATTGGAAGCACCAACTTCCTTTGTTTTTAAGATGCAACTAGAAGGAGGCTCCAACCCCCTAGTTTCTCAGGCTACAACCTGAAGGAAGCTCCAACCCCCCAATTCTCTGGCTACAACTAGAAGGAGGCTACAACCCCCTATGTTCTCCATCTACAACCAAAAGGTGGCCACAACCACCTATCATTGCCTCGTCCAACCGCCCTGATGTAGGATTATAATGGTGGAACCGCTGTCACACTATCATTGTGGGATATACTGTTGTACAACTGTACTAATCAACCTACACCAAACAACCTGTACCAATAACGTGAACCATGCATCAACCATGAATCAACCTGTACCTCAACCTGTAATCAATTTGTACCATAAACAAGTGCATAAACCATGCACCAACCTGTACCTCAACCTATAATCAACCTATATCATAGACAAGTGCATCAATCATGCACCAACCTATACCTCAATCTGTACCATCAATGAGTGCATCAACCATGCACCAAATATGTACAAATCATGCATCAAATACACATAAACTATAACTCATCAAGATGTACCAACATCATCAACTACACACCTCATGTATGTGCCAACTCATCAGCAACTTGTCTCAACCATGTACCCAACATGTACCTCAACCATATACCAAATACATATACCAATATAACCATCAAAAGTTCTCTAGAAATACATCACACTATCCATAACCAAATACCATAAACCATTACATCAAACCATGTGCCACAACCTCATTGTTATACAACCTCTATCTGTAACATACTCAACCAAAAACCCTCATCAATTTCATCATCCAAATCTGATTTGTAACTCTATAATATAATTGGTGTATATGATCACATACCTTAAAACCTTCCTTAACTTTAACAACAAGAGACTAGTATTTTATCAAACTTTACTTTAGTCTCACATGACTAATTTTGGATTAGTCAACAACCCTAACTTGCAATACTCATAACTATGTACCTGTAATGAATAAAGTTATGAAAATGCTACAAAATTCTCTTCAGTGTATTTTATGCAATTCCTCCAGGTGTCACTACTTGGAACTTCTCAAAAAATGAGTTATAGTAAAAATGGCATACCTTGTTGAATTATGAATTATTCTAGAGAGAGAACTTGTAGAGCGTGCCCCGCATGCAATATTTGTTGTATGGATTTGAAACTTGTACACAGAATACTATAGATTGTACTATAACCAACATACATTGTCTTATGGAATTTGGATCTGTTATGAATAATTTATGACTTTTTTACCCGAAACACTTTTTTTAGACTAGTTTGAGGACTAGTCACAAACCCTATTTTCCACGGAGTGTAAATCCAAAAATACAACGAACCATAAGCTGAAATTTGTAAAAAATACAAATCTAACCATATTGAAATTTGTATCATAGATACTTGGATATGTTTGCTCAATGTTATCCCAATTTCACCACCAATCATTCTAGAAAAAAACATTATTGCAAAATGGTGAGATGACCTCGTAGTCACCATATACTTTAAAAAACATTAACAAAAACAATTATTCTCACTTAAATTCTGGCCTTCTTTACTTCAATTCTTCCTTCTTAAATTTGGCTTAGATATCCCTTTGGTTTCACTTACCACCTATAGATATTCAATATTCTCAAGTGTGATTAAAATGAGAGCCTCATTCCTTATTTATACCTTTATGTAGCTTCCTCAAGTAGTTACCTTTTAACCATCTTAACCCACTTTCCCTTATTTTAGGGTTGGTTAACCCACCTAATTTCCATCTATTAACTTTATTATTTAAATAATTTCTTCAGGACTATTTTGATTTATATAGTAAATCTCTTTAAACCACTTTGACTACTTTGACCTTTTGGGGTTTATAGATTACTCATGAGGGTTCTCCAACTTCACATGGCCATAAATCTCTTAATCGTGGAGGAGTTATGTGACATTCCACATAAATAATGAAAAATGGAATGACATATAATATACATATAGAATATTCTTGCCTACAAATATATCAAAAGTCATACCATTATCCATCAAACAACTTCTTGGGTCTCAAACTCTCATGGCCATAACTCTCTAACCGTGAGGAGTCATATGACGCCCACATACCACCGTAAATGGAAATGACATGTATTATCCATTCAGAATATTCTACCTTAAAATATATTAAAACTCATACTCATTGTATGTGAAACAACCATGGGTCCATTACCCAAAACTCTTTGCTATACCATATCCGCTTAAGGGTTGACATCAATCACTAAGGGTTGACATCAATATACAATATTACTCCAATGGCTGAATTAGTGGAAACCAACAACCATACCAATCGGCCCATCAACCTGCCAATTGTTCCCAATCTCCCTCCTCGGCATTGGGATGGAAACACCAACATTAATGACAACATCTTTAACATGATAACATTCATGCTTATACTCCTCATCAATGTTTCTATATTTCCCCCCTTTGACATCAATAACAAGTGGCATCTCCCTTGGGGTTGCCTCCCCTATTCAAACTCTCCTAGGCTATTCCCTGTCTACATGCCTTTGATTTGTCTTTGTGTTTATAAGCCTTTGATTACTCTCTTCCCTTCATATGAATAATATCTTCCCCTTTGACAAAGGGTATCACTGAAGTCATATCACCTATTCTTCCCTTGTGACAATCACAACCCTTGGAAACATGCCTTTGGTGCCTTATCTGCTTCAAATACAAATCTATCCCCTCAGTCATCAATGGAAAGTGTTGTTCTCTAATATTGGCTCATTACCTTTAATTGGGGCATATTAGATTAGTAATGCTATTTTATTTATGTTGGCTTTAGGCCATTAGCTGTAATTTAGATTAGTAATGCTATTTCACCATGTCAGCTTTAAGCCATTATACCTAGTCTCCCATATATACCAAGGAGAATTTTCTATTTTGAATCATCTTGTACTTGAACATTTAAGTGGGTAAAATGAGGTTTCCCCCCTCAAAGAGGCTTATTATCTGAAATTATCTCTTTTCAAGCCATTGAGCACTTTTTCTGAGGTTTTATGCTGGTATTGATGTTTGGTTCTTAACATAAGGCATCAGAGCTCAAGGTCTTGGGGCTCACTGCTACATCCTGGAGACACCGCGGGTATTTTGTTATAACATTTTTTCTACAATGTTTCGTAAGGAACGGATTGGAGAATATTTAGAAGATGGATCAAGGCACGTTGGGATCAAAATTCAGCTCATGAGGTCTTATATTGGAGATACCGCACAAGATAGGGTTCCTGAATCATCCCGAATTCAGTCATTGGGTAAATTTTTCTATAAAATTTTATAATGTTTCAGACCCTAAACCCAACATGATATTCAAATAAATTATTAAGGTATCCAGGGTAAAAGTTCATCTCCTGGTCATCTTAAATTTTGTATATACACCTCCGTGATAAGATAGGGTATCCGACTAGTCCCATTGATTAGTCTCAAGAAGGTGTTCCAGTAAAAAAATCAACTTCTTCCAGAGTATCCAAATTGTGGGTCAAGTTGCATTGGATCATGGACAGAATTTAGTATTTTTGGTGTGATTTTCAAAATTTAATATCAATCAATTTGTGTGGGGCACACTATAAAAGTGAGATCTCCGGAAAAGGCCAAAAAATCGGCAAGTTGTGGGAAGATACAGAATTCCACTTGGCACATCCAATTTGACTGTGACCTCAGGGCATTGTAGAGAAGAAATATCATAGAACACATAGATTAATTTTCACACCCGTATGGAATAAAATTTTGGAGATGTAGTAGAAGAAATATTGTCTAGCGTAACCACCCCAAAATCATGGTTCAAAAGTGATACTTGGCCAACATGCCACCCAAAAGGGAGCTTGACACAAAATAAGCCTCCAAAAATCCTACTTGGACTCTTGATGAAGGTGAATAAAATGCGTAGGGACATAAAATGAACTACAAAATAAGATGGATTCAATGGAAGCTAAGATGTATTCAATGGAAACTAAGATGATTCAATGGAAACTAAGATGATCTGCTGGAAGCTAAGTTGATACTAAGATGGATTCAATGGACTCTAAGATAGATGGGTTAAAAGGGGAGATCACAGAAGTATTGAAAAATTTCATAAATGTAGAAGACACCTGAAAGTGAAAAATGTCCCATGAATTTCATGGACACAAGGAAGGTGAATCAAGAATGAGAACCCAACTTTGTTTGAAGACCAACCACGCTCCTAAGGTTGACATGAGGAAGTTTTGATGGCAAGGACCCAATCACATGGATACTCCGGGATGGAGCAATTCTTTGATCTCCATAATGTTACATACACAAAGGTCCTAATTGCTTCTTTATATTTAGAACCTAATCAATTTGTTTAGTATCATATTTTGTTCTCGCAAATCACTAGTCACTTGACAATTTTACTAAGAAATGATATCACACTCATGAGGGATAAGAGCAATACCTTCTTTAGCCAATTGATAAATCTCAAGCAAAGGGTTCAGCCAATGAAAGCACCATTGAGAACTTCCAAAGATTGAATATAAAGGTAAATCCCATATTCCGTGATGAGCACCTTGATTGATGTATTCATTGAACTTTTTAAAGCATAACATCTAAATATGGAGGGTTCTAATTTTAAACCCAAATCATTGGAGAATGCATTTATGGTAAGAAATGTTGAAAGTAAAAATACAACCATACATGAAAATGACCTATCCTAACATCTATAGAGAGAACAATGTCTCTCCTAAAAACTCCTTAACCTACAAGGTTGACACCTCAACAATTGAGGAAAGAAAGCAAAAGGTTTATGTTTAATTGTGACAACAAGTACAAAAGGGACATAAGTGAGAAGAAATTATTTCTACATAGATTGTGAAGAGGAAGAAGAACAAGAACAAGAACCATCTCAAGATGAAAACATAGAAGCAATTTCGCTCCAAGAGTTGGACTCCCACTGACATCGCAGTAAATGCATCATCGAATTAGCACCCTCAAAACCCTCAAGATCAAGGATGTACATCAAAAGAAAAAGGTGATAGTCCCAATTGATTCTGGCAAGCACTCATAATTTCATTCAATCGTAAATTAGCCAGATCCAATTAGTTTTATATCCAACAAGAGTTTCAAGTAATGATTGCATGGAGGAACCTATCAATTTATTAGGAAAATGCAACAAGATCAATCTTACTCATAGGAATATGTAATGAATAGTCCAATGATTTCTATACCCATGGGTGGTGTAGATGTTGGTACCAGGGAACCAATGGTTACAATCATTAGAACAATGGCTTTAATTTTCAAGAACTTTTCATGAAAATGTTTATTGAAGGAAAAGAAATTGAGTTGAGAGGGTATCACAGAAAGTCCTAGAAGGTGATAGCCTCTAAATCTATTACGACAAAATTATTGGAAAGTAAGGGCATCAAGGCATTACAGAATAACTATGCCCACCAGATGTTCAAACATCTAAGACATCTATTCCTCAAGATCTCCAAAGGATAATTCACTGATGCTATCCCAGCATTTGAAGATTCCCAGTTATTCCCACCCACTCTCAAATCATGATCATGAAATTCACCTTAATTCTAGGAGTGTTCTCCAACATCGCCATGCATACCCTTATGCCCGAAGAGTGAAATTGAGCCGCGATGGTTGAAGAAATGTTAGAGGTCGGGCATTAGATCCCAGCCAAAGTTCCCCACTGGTAATGGTATCCAAGAAAGATAGCTCATGGTATGTATCCATATTATAGAGAGTTCAACGTGATCACTATTAAAGATAAGTTAACCATTCCCGTCATTGATGAATTGTTACGAACTACATGGAGTATTCTATTTCACAAAATTGGATTCCGCTTAGGGTATCACCGTAATGGAGTGGAAGAAGATATCCCTAAAAACAACATTCAAAACTCATGATGGCTATTATGAATTTTTGTCATGCCTTTGGCCTTACAATTCACCTTCCACATTCCATACAGGAATTTATTTCAGTTTTCTCCTTCCTTCAAAATTTGTAAGGCATTTTTGATGATATACTAATCTATAGAAAATCTTGGGAGGATCATGTGCAACATGTTGACAAGTGGTGCTACAACTACTAAAGGAGCAACAACTATATGCTAAACCATCCAAATGTTTCTTTTGGAGTAAAGAGGTAGAGTATTTGGGTCATATTGTATCTCATGAAGGTGTCAAGGTAGACCCCAACAAGATTAAGGCCAAGATGGATTGGACTATTCCCAAAACATTAAAAATCTTAGAGGATTTTTGGGTTTGACTGGCAATACCTAGTTTGTTCTAACTATAAATAGTCAGGCAAACACCTTTAACAACACTAACTAAGAAGGATGCATTTCATGGACCCGTGAGGCAACTAAAGCTTTGAACAACTTAAAGAGGTGATGTGTAACAACTCCATATCTGACCACTCTAGACTTGGCTACAAAACCTTTATTGTGGAATGTGATGCCTCGAGAAATGGAATCATGGATGTCCCAATGCAAGAAGGAAGGCCTGGATTTTGAAAGTCGATCAATCAAGGGAAGAGACTTACATACAAACCCATTTCTATGAGAAGGAAATGATGGAAATACCACATGCATTGAAAAATGGTATCCCACTAATAGGTAGGCACTTCCATGTCAAAAACAGATCATGATAGTCTTAAATACTTCTGGGAACAAAGACTATCTCTAGAATAACAACAAATGGCAACCAAGATATTGGGCTAAGGATTTTGAAATCATCTATAAAAAGAGGGAAGCAAATGTTGTGGCGGATGCACCTCAAGAAAGGATGAAGATGTTGAGGTCTTTCTTTATGCTATCTCAATCATCCAACCTCGATTGGATAATAAAGTAAGGGATGAATGGAAGAATGATCTAAAAAGTGTGGACTCTCATTCAAAGGTTGCATCAGATTCCAAAGTGCACGATAAGCATTTACATGGAAAAATGATTCAAAAATGATTCACTATGGTACAAAGACGCTTATATTTATGTGTAAGAACTCCCAACTCAAACAAAAGATACTATTGGAATTGTACACCCTCTCCAATAGGAGGGAACTTTTGATTTTTGAAAACCTACCATAGAGTCAAGAAGGATTTTTTTTTTTTGGGATGGCCTTAAACTCCATAGTTCAAAGGTTTGTATGTAATGTGTGGTTTCATAACAAAATAAGGTGGAAACACTAACACCCCGTGTCTTTACAACCATTATCCATCCCAAGTCACTGGGAGGAGGTTTCCATGGATTTCATCACTGTGGTTTCCAAGGATTTCATCACAAGCCACCAAAGTCTTGGTAGGAATGGGTGAGTGCCCATAGTGATTGTTGATAGACCAACCAGCATGTACACTTTTGTGCACTCTCTCATCCCTTCAAGGCTGGTTATAGCTGTCTTATCATGGAGATAGCTCAAAAGCTACATGGCAGCCCAAAGATTATTGTAAGTGATGTGAGATCCCATATTCACTGGACATTTTGGATGTAATTATTTTGTTTGGGTACTCAATTGCTCATAGCTCATCCTATCATCCTCAATCATGGACAACCGAGATAGTGAACAAATGTCCGAAGGCTACCTTCGTTGTTTTGTCTCCATAACAAACACAATGGTTCAAATGGTTACCCCCTTGGCGTATCGGTGGTATAACACTTTTCACACCGCACAAAATGACACCATTTATGGCACTTTGATACCACTCCTCCTTCCATCACTTTCTAAACGAAAATCTGGTTCAAGCAGTTGGAAGATCACATCGAGAATCAACAAATAAATTCTCCAAATCTTAAAGGACAACCCCACTCATGTCACTTAATCGCATGAAACAACAAGGACAACATCGTGAGGAAAGAAGTTTTGAAGTAGGGGATTGGGTATTTTAAGACTACAACCATACAAACAGATGTCCCTCAAGAAGCTGGCAAATAGATACTAAATTATCACCCAAAGTACCATGGGTCTCTTATATGTGTTGTAAAAAGATCAGTACCATGGTACACAAATTGGAGTCATGAGCATCTCAATGAAAGTACACCCAAGCCCATGTTTCATTCTTAAAGAAGGTTATAGTTTAAAAATATCCCCAGCTTCAAACTATATCGCCAACTTGATGGAAGCAGTGCAACTCATTGAGCCCTGTCATCACTCCATTACCGCGCACTTAACTCCAGGAATAGATCCACTTCTGCAGTATCTCATTAAATGTAGAAACTACCTAATGAAGATTCCACTCTTGGGAAGATGAGTCTTTATACGAAAGCATCTAGAGTTACTCAAGAAATGCGGACAACACTTGTCCTAAGGGGAGGGGCATGTTGGGCCCTCCAATATTGGCTCATCACCCCTAATTGGGGCATATTAGATTAGTAATGCTATTTTATTTATGTTGAATTTAGGCCATTAGTTGTAATTCTAGATTAGTAATGTTATTTTAATTATACCCAGCTTTAAGCCATTATACCTCCTGGCCTCCCATATACCAAGGAGACATTTTCATTTTGAATCATCTTGTAATTCTTGAACATTTAAGTGGGTAAAGGAGGTTTCCCCCAAGAGGCTTATTATCTGAAATATCTCTTTTTTCAAGGCGCTGGAGTACTTTATCGGTGGTTTCTTTTATATGTATTGATGTTTTGCTCCTAATGTAGCAGTATTTCCATCTCAACTCAATCTATCCTCATGGGGATACCTCCGACTCCAACTCTCCTTTCCTCAAACCCATCTCCAACCCTAACTATCCCTCTTATGGTGTTTCCCTCGCAGAAGACATATAAGATAATTCATTCAAAGGTATCTATCTTTGGAGTAGTGACCACCAGTATCTCAGAAGATACCTGCCAAGCCTCTTTGAAGTGGTTTTGTGAAGATGTCTTCTACTTGTTCTTTGTGCCCACATAGTCCACTTCCCATTTCTCTCCGTACTGCTATCAGACTCTGATTTTCTTCTCTGCAGCCTGTTACTGTAGAAAGTGATACTTTATTGGAATGTGCTTTGTCTTGGAGTGCATCACCGAGTTCTTTGAGATACTGATGGTGCTTGTATTATCACAATAGATTGGAATGGGATCATCATACTCGACCTGTATATCTGTCAGAGTTTGTTTCATCCATAGAACTTGTGTACAACATGTTGTTATTACAATATACTTTGTATCGGCTGTAGATAAGGATAATGATGATTGTTTCTTCCTTAACCATTCATTATTACTTCCAAAAACAATATCATCAACATAAATTTCAATTAATAAAATACTACCTTGAGTTATCTTCATGTACAGGTTATTGTCTGCACTTCCTTTCCATATCTCGTAGGGAGTTTTGTCATTTTTGTTTATGAGAATTACTATGTTTACTCAAACTCTACAATATGCTCATAAGATGGTTCTCTAGTCTACCTTAGCTACCACATAGACTCCCACTGTATATTATTCATATAATCTGGGAGTCTCTAAGACGGATGGATTAGAACAATTCTTGCTCTGATGTGTATTCATCATCATATTCATTGGTAGATTCATCATATCTTTGAGCTTTGAAATATTTCCTTCTATCTGCAGATTCATCTCTCACTACAATGCCTGAAAGTACAATCTCTTGAACCTGTTCCTTATTTACCTGTTTTTCTTTTCTTTCAGTTATTTTCCAAACCTTTTTGTATCCCTCGTCTTCATTTTTCTCTGTAGAATTTTCTTCATCTTGTTTTATTTACCAGTCTTGCAATCTCTGGTACCTGGTGTTTGTTCACCTGTTCTTCGTGTTTTGAATAGCCACTGTCAACATACAACCACGCTTCTTCTGCTTAGCTTGTAGAGTGAGTGTGAATTCTTCATTGCTATATTGATTCTGCTTTCTTATCCATGTTCTCTTCTGATGCTCATGTATATGACTATTGCTGTTCTGTTGTGGTTCTCTAGGAGGGATTGTCATTCTACAATCTTTGGCCATGTGTTCAAAGTTATTGCACTTGTAGCATTCCACTTCAGTGCTCAATGATTCAAACATGTTGTAGCTTCTTCTCTGTGTTTCACTAGACCTTCTTGGATAACCATTTTGTGTATGTCTTTCAAAGTTGTTTATGTTCCTGCTGTTAGCTCTGCAACTTACAACTTTATGTCCAAAATTATTGCATGCATAGCATAAACCAAAAAAGATAGTTTGATACATGGAAGTTGAATATCTTCTGAAAGGAGTTACTCTTATGAATCATTCTTCTTCCTGAGGCCTATTTGTTTCTGTTAGTCGTCGATTATGAAATCAAAATCTTCTCGGTGGAGGAGTGTCCCTGTAGTCTTCCTTGTAGGTCTTCATATCCCCTTTGATTGTTTATGCATAAAGTTTTCTATATGTTTCTTATTCTCTTGATTTGGAGCTTGATCCCTTTTTCTGTCTGATTGTATCCAAGTCCAAACTTGTCATGATTAGGCCTTTGACTACTGATAATGTCATCCAAAACTTTTGAGTTGTTTTATATATTTTTCTTTTGAAGATCCTTTCTCAATGTGACAATCTCTGCTTCGAAATTTCCAATGATTCTCTCTCTCTCTTCTAACTGTTCTTTGTGTGTTTCTTCAATTCTTTTATATTCTTTTATTTGAACCTTCAATTCCATGATGATCTACTCTAGTTCTTGAGTGTCTTCCTTCTTTTCTAGTTATGCTTGTATCTTCTTGTTTTTCCTGTTTTCTCTTCTTATAACTTCTATGGAAGTAAACAATTATTCTCGAAAGTCAACTTCTACCTCTTCATATTCTTCTTCGGTGTCTTCTTTATCAGAGTCTTATATTTCCATGAATAGAACTCTTTCTATCTCATTGTCACTGACTTCATCTTCATCTGATGAGGAGACTTCTTCTTTGGTGCATAAGTTTTTCTTGAACACTTTCTTTGTGGTTCCTTTGACTTTATATGTTTGTTTGCTATTTGATTAATCTTCATCAGTCCCCTTATTTTTCTTGTGAGGAAATTTGTTAGAAAAATGACCAATACCATCACAATTAAAACAAATCAATGGAAGTTTACCTTTATATCTATTGTTGGTTCCCTTTTTCAATCTCTTGACAAAATTGGCCATTTCTTCATCATCTTCCGAGATGTCACTGATGTTGCTATGTTCTTTTTCTTTTTTCTCTCCCTTTTTCTTTGACCTTTTGGATGCTTTGAAAGCTACTTCTTTTATATCTGGATTTTCCTATTCAGTTCTCATTTCATATGCTGTGAAGATTCCATGTACTTCGTCCATGCTTATTGAGTCTAGATATTCTCTTTCTTCTATTGTTGATATCTTAGGATATAATCTCATAGGAAGAGATCTTAGCACCTTTTGAACAATTATAGGTTCTTTAATTTCTTCTCCCAATCCTATGATTGCATTTAATTTTTCATTGACTCGTAAGAAGTAAGTTGCAATATTCTCATATTCCTTCATCTTTAGTTGTTCGAACTGACCTCTGTAAGTTTGAAACTTTGATGCTTTGACTTTTGAATCTCCTTCAAAAATATTTTGAAGTTTATCCCAAATCTCTTTAGCGGATTTACAATGCATAACTTTGGTGTGTATTGATTCACCAAGACCATTCATAAGTGAATTTGTAGCTTTAGAATTATTTTGACCGAGTTTTATTACTCTTTCACTTGTTGGTGGAACTGCTGGTTCTTTGTATCCATCTACTACAAATTGCCAAATTTCAAATTCCTGTGCTTGTATATAGGTCTTCATCCTTCTTCTCTAGAATGCATACTTCTGTCCATCAAACTGTGGTATTCCATGTTTGTACATGTTGTTTCTCTCCATGATATACCTTTCAGTAGTTAAACTGATTCTTGAAAGAACCTTCTCTGATACCAATTGTTTGATTACTGAGAGGGGGGGTGAATCAATAATAGAGAAATTATCCTTTTTAACCACAAAATGCAAGTGTTATATCAATGTATCATTATCATCCAATAGTTTCGGTGTAAATAAACAACGAAAAAATGAGAAATCATATACATACACAGTAAACCAATGTTTTTACGTGGAAACCCAAAGCGGGAGAAAACCACAGAATGATTTTTCTTATATGTCCTTAATAATTACATTCATTGGAAGCACCAACTTCCTTTATTTTCCAGCTGCAACTGGAAGGAGGCTCCAACCCCCTAGTTTCTCAGGCTACAACCTGAAGGAAGCTCCAACTCCCCAATTCTTTGGCTACAAAAAGAAGGAGGCTACAACCCCTTGTGTTCTCCGGCTACAACCACCTATCCTTGCCCCTTCCAACTGCCCTGATGTAGAAGTAGAATGATGGAACCATTGTCACACTATCATTGCGAGATATACTATTGTAAACATGTACCAATCAACCTGTACCAATAACTTGAACCATGCATCAACCTATACCTCAACCTGTACCATAAACAAGTGCATCAACCATGCACCAACCTATACTTGAACCTGTAATCATCATGTACCATAAACAAGTGAACCAACCATG
>SNQJ01S0144521.1:1224-12382 GCA_010110895.2 Picea sitchensis
TAGCAATTTTTATAATTGTATGTTATTTTAAAATTGCAAAATACTTACAATTAACAATTTATTTTGTGAAATTCCATTTCTAACTATAAACTTGAAAAAATTTCCATTTCTAACTATAAACTTAAAAAAAGGTAGGCCACACAATTATTTTTTCATAATCTACGTTTAAGCGAAAACACAACCATATGTTATTCAGAGTTAAATGAAATAGTGACACTCCCGCCATGTTATTCAGACACCATGTTTTTCATAGTTACGGATAGCAACAAGCGAGAAGAAAGTCCACTGCACACTTTTAGAAAAAAATCCGGACAAACTAACATTCTATGGTTGAATAGTCTTAACTACTATATTCTATGTTGTATAGAGCGATCCTTAAGAACCCACTCGTCGAATTTCAAGTTGATTCAATAGTTAGAATAATCTTAAACAGGCATATTCGATCGTTGAATAGTAGCCTGAAGCACCCATGCCTCACATTTCAATTTAATCTTGTGTCAGATTTTGATGAACTTTAAAAAATAAAAATAAAAATATGTAAATAGATAAAATATTTTTTTTTTTTTATTTATTGAAATCATTCAATAATAATAAGTTAATAAGAATTTTATTAATAAATGAAATATGTAAATAGATGAAATATTATTTATTGAAATCATTTAATAATAATAAGTTAATAAAATTTTTATTAATAAATGAGGAAGAATAAGAGAAAGAGCTCAAGAATGTTTTTATGTAAATATATGAAATATTATTTTTTAGGTTAAAAAATTAATAATAATTTTATTAATAAATGAGAAAGAATAAGAGATTTATGTAAATATATAAAATGTTATTTTTTATGTTAAAAAATTAATAACAATTTTATTAATAAATGAGGAAGAATAAGAGAACCTTCATGGTTTAAACCTAAACCAAATAATCCATGGAGAACCCAAGATATTATGAGTATTTTCACATTTATTATGCTCACCAAACTACTAATATGATTTTTAGTGTTAAATATGTTGAAACATTGTAACTGCAAAGAGTCTTCTATTTATTATTGAGTTATTATTCATTACATCAATCCCCTTTTGTGGATTGATCATGTCGGGCATTGTAATTGACCAAATCCCCTTTTGTGGATTGGTCAAACCTAAATATATTATGCAAATTGAGAAGTCGGCCCCCAAGCTAATTAAAGTGGTTTAAACCACTAAGAAGACAAGTCGGCCCTGCCCAGTGAAGAGACACCTTTCCAACTCTTGCCAGTTTGTATAAATAAAGGAAGCAAACACCTCATTTGATCACTAACTCAGCTCACTCATCTAGTGCACAAGTTTGAAGGAAGTTGCAGTTGTCAGTTGTTAGAAGAAGGAAGAGAGAGAGAGGCGCATGGCTCAGTAGAGGATATTCTCTAATGATTGGTTTATTGTATTGACATTGTATCGGCTATCTATATTAAGGAATTTTTTGTTGGGTTTTCTCCCCCATGATGGTTTCCAAGGATAAATTATGTGTATCTTGTGATTGTGTTTCTCTCAGTGATCCTATCTATGTTATGGTTATCTAGTAAATTGAAAAGAAACCTAATAATAGTTTAAGCCTTAACATGGTATCAGAGCTAAGCTGAAGAGAGCATGTTTCACTGGATAAAGAAAAACGTTATTGTTGTCATACAATAAAATTAGGGCTTTTATTGCAGAAGAATTATAGCCTAAAACTCATTAAAGAAGTGTGCCCTAGCCTAGGGAACTCTTTGGCACCTTCAACACACTTTTTTAGTGGATAGAACTCTCAGAAAGTGAAACCCTAGTTTTCAGTGGTACTAGAAAACAAGAAAACCACAAATACCAGAAAACCAAGAAACCAGAACCAGTACCAGAAGTACCAACCCAAAATTCCATTGGTCAAGTTTGAAGGGGAAAAATTCAATTTTATGAAATCTAACTGCACCAAGCTACTTGCCTCAACCAAGCGCACATCCTGGTACGTTCAAAATTAAATTCTGAACATTTTCAATTTTTGGTCATTTTCTTAGCTCCAGGTAAATATGTCTGCAAGCACTAAGCTTGTTGACAAGCTAGAAGGTGTGGAAAAATTATGTTCCTGGAAGTATAGGATTGAAATCATTCTTGAAGAGAATGACCTAGCAAGATTCATCAAAGAAGATGTACCCGAACCTACCAATGTTGCAGATAAATAAAAACACAAAAAGGACCCAGTTCGGGCCAAGAGAATCATTGCAGATTCTATTAAAGATCACTTGATTCCTCAAGTGACCTAAAAGAAGACTTCGAAAGAAATGTTTGATTCTTTAACCAGATTGTATGAAGGAAAGAACATCAATCGAAAGATGAATCTAAGAACTCAACTCAAAAGTACAAGGATGCAGAAATGAGAAACAATTCAGGAATATTTCTCCAAAATATCACAATTCAAAGAACATCTAGAAACAATTGATGATCCTATAGATGAAGATGAACTTATAATGACAACCCTTAATGGTCTCACAAGACCTTGGGATGCATTCATGCAAACTATTTATGCAATAAAGGAGAAACTATACTTTGACAGTGTTTGGGAAGAATGTGTTGAAGAAGAAGCAAGAGTATCTAACCAAGAAGCATTACTATCAACAGATGAAGATCAAGCCCTAGCTACTCATACTAAAGGAGGAATAAATAGGTCTTACTTCCATAAATAAACTCATAAAGAATCTCACCCTCCAGGGAGATTCCAAAAGTTTCAGAAAGGTCAAAGAAGAGAAAAATATTTCTCATCCTACCAATGTTACCATTGTGACAAGATGGGACATATTGCTGAAAATTGTCCAGCTAGACGAGAAGAATACAAGAAGAGAAACAAGAGTCACCATGCCCACACAATTGAAGATGAATATCCACCCACAAAGATGATAAAAGAACAGATTGAAGACTATGTCTTAATATCTACCCTCTCAGGATCAGTGTCACCTAGTGAGGACACTTGGATCGTAGATAGTGGTGCTTCGAAGCACATGACACGTCAAAGAGACATTCTCTCTTGCATCACATAAAATAATTTCCCCCAGAAAGTTACACTTGGAGATGATTATCAATACCCTATCAAAGGAGTAGGAGAATCAAATTACAAACTTGATTCAGGGACCCCAATGAAGATGAAGGATGTACTATATGTACCAGGTTTGACAAAGAACTTACTTTCTATCTCATCTTTAGAGAAGAAATAATTCACAGTTTCCTTCATAGATGGAGAAATTCTCATGTGGCCCAAAGGAAAAACCATGGAAGAAGCAATTGTTATCGGAAAAGAAGAAGGTGGCTTGTATAAGCTAAAGGGTCACTTAGAAGCAACCTTGACCCATTCCATTGAGAATCCATGTGAACTTTGGCATAGAAGACTAGCTCACATCAACTACAAGGCATTACCATATGTAAAGAAAAAGGAGTCCTAGAGCTCATTCACTCAGATGTATGTGGCTCAATGCCATCAACCTCCATCAGTGGGTATGTATACTATGTGTCTTTTATTGATGACTATTCTTGTAAAACCTGGGTTTACTTTTTGAAATTAAAAGATGAAGTGTTCAGTAAATTCAATGAATTCAAAGCCTTGATAGAGAATCTCTCTAAAAGAAAGATCAAGATACTCAGGTCAGATAATGGAGGAGAGTACACCTCAAAAGAGTTTGCAAACTTTTGCAAAGATGTCGGGATCAAGAGGGAGCTCACCACTCCCTACAATCCTCAACAAAATGGTGTAGTAGAAAGAAAGAACAAAACTATAATGGAAGCAGTGAAGACTATAATGGAAGCAGTGAAGAAGCAACAAAAACAATAGTATCTGTACAAAACAGATTTTCCCATAGTGCACTTGGGTTCAAGACCCCTGAAGAGATGTTCTCCGAAAAGAATACAGAAGTAATCCATCTCAAAATATTTGGTTGTCTAGTATTTGTACATATTTTGAAAGAAAAGATAACCAAGCTGGACCCTTCAGGAAAGAAGGGAATATTTGTTGGATATTGTGAGGTTTCCAAGGCCTTCAGATTTTATATACCAGGTTACCATATGATCCAGATGGATGTTAGTGGCCTCCAACCTATTCCAACTGGTTCACTTTGGTAGTTTTCCAGTTCGACAGTTTTTGTCCTAGTTTTTGGGTCCTTGACTTGCGGGGCCGTTTTGAGGCCCTAAACAACGTTTTTAGGGCTCTCCATAGTAAAAAATTCCCTTTGATAGTTCATAGAAAAACATGTAGTCCTTGGATAGACCTTTCCAATGGGTTATAGTGCGCCTAAAACGAAGATCGTATGCAAAAGTTACGACCCGAAGAAGTTGATGTACTAACTTACCCAAACAGGGCCCACATGACTTTTGGCACTTCATCTTCTAGGGTTAGGTTTTTGGATGTCTAGGGTTTTTGACATTCCTATTTATTGTAAAAAGGCCTTCAGAGCATCATTGTAATGATTTTATTGCGAATGAGCACAGTCGTCACATCTCTTCTCAGAGATAAGCCGTCACCATTCCAACAAGCTTGTTTTCCGCTGCATTTTACAGTTTCATCTTATTTCCTTATTGAATAGAAAACCAATTTTACTATATCTCTATTATTTTGTTTTAAGAATCTTTTAATAATCTGTATTCATTTTGTTCTGCTCATATAATCTGGATCAGTGGTATCAGAGCAGTCTACTCCTTGTCGTCTTAATGCATATCCCCAATGAGGTCAGGGTACAAAGAATTGGGTCTCGAGCTTATTTCTCTTGAGGACAAAATCTCTCACATGCCCAAATGACCTTTCATGGCAGGAGAAAAGAAAGATGACGGGACAATAGATCCTTTCAAAAAAAATCTTGAGGAAGCCCTCACGCAACAGAGGAATGAGATGATGGATAGTTTCACGCAAATCCTTCGGCGACTACCAACAGGCGACGCATCTTCCTCGAGAGGAGGCGTCACCCCCTTCAAGGTACATATCAACTTCGATATTCTTATATTTGAAGGTCAGATAGACGCAGACGTTATAGACAAGTGGTTGAATCTACTAGAAGGGTATTTTTCTGTCCATAACTTTTCAAATAGAGAAAAAAATATTTTTGTGCTCCTCAAAGTCATTCCCCATGTCAAAGATTGGTGGGAAACTTTATGTGAGAAAAAGTGAACAGAGGAACCCTCATTATTTACAGTCGTTGCCACCTGGGAATCCTTCATGGATACTATTAAGAAACAATACTACCATGTCAGAATGTTGAGAACTTGTATACCAAATGAACCACACTACGACAAGAAAGAGACCAAGCAGTGTCAGATTTCACAAATATCTTCCATACACTGCGCACTAAGCTGGGTATCAAATATTCAGAGTGACATATGGTGCTTAAGTATCGTGGTTCTTTGCATAGATACATCCATACTGAAATGTAATTTCTGGAAATATCATCCTTGGGCACGACCTATCAATATCCCATCAAAATCGAGCAGAAGCTAAAAAAGAAGACACGACAATTTGGGCCTTGGAACCCCTCGCAGCAAAAACTAGGAAAGGGTGTCCCCAACCTACAAAAAAAATGATAGAGAAAAGATGGACAGTATCAGGACAACCAGTCCAAGCCGCAAGCAAAGAANGGACACCGGAAAGACAAAGAATGATATCGGGAAGTGGTGTGACTTCCATAAGAGCCCTTGGCATAACACCGTTGATTGTCTTTGAAAGCAGTCATTGGTGGCCGAAGTGAAAGCCTATGAATAAGAGGCAGGTTCTAACTTTGAGTCAGAGCCAGAAAGGGGAAGATGGATCATTGACGTGGAACCCAGTGCCACCGTTGTTGTAACCAAGCTCCATATTGGTGAACCAGGAGAGCTAGAAGAAGGCGAGTGCCTTTTCCATTCATAAATGTGGGTAAAAGGCACCCCACTGCACTTCATCATTGATAGCGGTAGCCAGAAGAACCTCATCTCAGCAGAGGTCATCAACCGGTTGGCCCTGCCGACAATGCCACACCCACAACCCT
Source organism: Picea sitchensis (assembly GCA_010110895.2). Lineage (NCBI taxonomy): Eukaryota > Viridiplantae > Streptophyta > Pinopsida > Pinales > Pinaceae > Picea > Picea sitchensis. The sequence continues at coordinate 7,226 of SNQJ01S0144521.1, forward strand.
ACACCATTGGATGGCTCCACCAAGGAAGCGATCTCTGCATCAGCCAACAGTGTCGACTGTCGTACGACATCAAGCCCTTCAAAGACGAGGTATTGTGTGATGTTGCTCCTCTCAAAGTTCGTAATGTTCTTTTGGGCCAACCTTATTTATGGAAATGTCGTGTTGTATATGAGTCTAGGCCTCATAGTGTTATTATTACTTTGAACATGAAATTGTATAGGATACCCGAGGCAGTCCCTCCTAGTGTTATTTCCTTGATCTCTACCAAACAATGTAGGAAGGTCATCTCTCAGACCGGGAAATTTGTTTTCTTCATGATTCACTCTCAAGGTAAGAGAAAGATCGTAGCCACATCCAGGGACTCCATGATCGATCTCTCCACACAACAGAAGCAAGTGGTTAAGGTCATGGAAGAATACTCAGATATCTTCTCCTCTCCTATTGGGGTACCTCTGCACTTTCAGGTCAAGCATCCCATCGATATGACCCCAGACGCACCACTACCCAATGGGTCGGTCTACCATCTGTCTCTGTTAGAAAACGAGGAGATCAAGAGGTAGATCCAAGAACTGCTCCATAAGGGGAACATCCGTCCCAGATCATTGCCTTGTGGGAGCCCAGTCGTACTGGTGCAGAAGAAAGATGGGACCTGGTGACTCTGCATTGATTACCGGGCCCTGAATAAAATCACAGTCTGGAATTGGTACCTGATTCCCCGAATCGACGACCTCCTTGATAATCTCATGGGGGGGAAATACTTCAATAAGATTGATCTAAAGTATGGATACCACCAGGTCCCAATAGAACATACAGATGTATGGAAGAGTGCCTTCAAGTCAAAATAAGGTATTTTTGAATGGTTGGTCATGCCCTTTGGTTTTACAAATGCTCCAGCAACTTTAATGAGGATGATGGATGATATCCTGCAACCTTTCACCAGTAATTTTGTAGTGGTGTATCTGGATGACATCCTCATCTACAACAAGACTTGGGCGGAACACTTGCAACATATTCAGTTGGTTCTACGCACCCTGCGACATCACAAACTATATGCAAACTTGGAAAAATGATCCTTCGGCATGGACAGGGTCTGTTACTTAGGATACATCATTGATCACCATGGAGTGCATGTGGATCCAACCAAGATCCAGGTCATTCGTGACTGGCCAGCCCCAACCACACTCATTGAGCTTTGGAGCTTCTTGGGCCTCACTAATTTCTATCATAGGTTTGTATTGGGATTCTCTCATATCACATGGGCCCTCAGCTAAGTAATCAGGGGTGGTGGTAAGGAAAACATTTTGTGGGGCCTGTCCCAAAAACAATCCTTGATGAGTTGAAATAGTGTTTGTGCTCATCCACAGTACTTTCATTACCATACCTGCAACATCCCTTTGAGATCGAGACAGATGCTTCAGACTATGTTGTGGGCGTCATTCTCACTCAACATGACCACCCCGTGGAGTATCATAGTGAGACACTATCATATGTTGTCCATAAGTACCCTACTTACGACAAAGAAATGTACTCCATTGTGCAATCCTATCTCTAGTGAAGACATTACATTCTAGGGAAGGAGACATTCATATACACTTATCACAAGACACTACAGTTCATGCAGACTCGAGGCAAATTGTAGAATGACCGCCATCATAAGTGGTCCACATACTTACAAAAATTCCACCTCAACATCAAGTATAAAAAAGGAAGTACCAACCGAGTTGTTGATTGCTTCATCCGACCTCCACTCGCAACACTCACCACAGTGCTAGACTCTTATGGCCATGAGACCTATGGATAGCCCCACCTCTATGAGACAGACCCTGACTTCTCCACCACCTACCAAATGTTGGGAGAAAACTCAGTGGTCGCTAATTTCCATCTTTAGGACGGGTTGTTGTGTTGTCTGGGCCATATCTGTGTTCCATCAAGTGACCGCGCGAAGCTTATTTGGGAAGCTCACTATAGTCAGGTGGCAGGACACTTTGGCATTGAAAAGACAGTGGAATTGTTGCAAAAACATTTCTATTGGCTGAAACTTTGATAGGTTGTCGGTAAGTATATCAAGTCTTGCACCTCTTGCGCTATTTCCAAACCAACCGCTGAGAAACAGGGTTTGTACACCCCTCTTCCTACTCCCAAAAATCTGTGGGAATCCATCTCAATGGACTACATTTCAGGCCTCTCGTCCACCAAGAGGGGCAATGACTGTGTTTTTGTGGTTGTTGATCGCTTTTCCAAGATGGAAATTATGGTCGCCTGCAAGAAGAACATCACTACAGAGGCCACTGCCAAGCTCCTCTTTGAACGCGTCTCGGTACAGTTTGGGATCCCACAAACCATTATCTCATATTAGGATAGTTGATTCCTCATCACATCCTGGTCGAGCCTCTGGTCACTGCTAGATACCAAGCTCACCAAATCCACTGCCTTCCACCCCCAGACAGATGGCCAAATTGAGGTTGTCAATCAGATGATCGTACATATCTTGCGCATGTACAATTCCATGAACCCCCACACATGGGATGAGAGTCTTCCCTATGTCCATTATAGCTACAACCGAACCCTACATAGATTAACTGGCCACATCCCCTTTCAGGTGGGGTTGGGATTCCAACCATTGGACCGCATGGATGTTGCACTACCCCTGGCGAACACCTCGACTAACTCGTCTCCTGATACACCAGAAGCTGACAAAGCCACCCAATTCATTGAGAGGATCCATCACATCCGCCAACATGTTTGGGATATTTTACAAAAGTCCAATGTGAAGTACAAGCAACGCCATGATCAACATCAGGTGCCACATAACCTTTAGGTGGACGAAAAAGTTTGGTTGCACTTGTAGAAAGAACGCCTTATAGGGCCCCATTGGAAGCTTCCCTCACTCTGATATGGGCCATACACCATCACCAAGTTTGTGGAGGACAATGCTTTTGTGCTCAACATTCCCCCTTTCCTTGGCCCACACCCAGTCTTCAACGTGGTTCTCCTTCGACCATATTTCCCACCATTATTGGACACCTCAGAGATAGCAGAGCAGTTGACACCAATAGAGATCAAACCTGACTACATGCAGCATGCATATAGTGATTAGATTGTGGACACACAGATCAAGGGAACCCAAAAACAAAGGATCCAACTTTATTGAGTTGTCAAAGAAGGGCAACTCCTTCACCAAGGCAAGTGGCTCACCCAGGGCCAAATTCAGCAAAAAATTCTTCATCTGATTGGGGAACTCAACGCAATGGAGACCGTTGCTTCCTAAGGATGGAGGATTGATCCAGATGGATGTTTGTGGCCTCTCACCTATTCCAACTGGTTCATTTTGGCAGTTTTCCAGTTTGCCAGTTTTTTTCCTAGTTTTCGGGTCCCTCACTTGCGGGGCCGTTTTGAGGCCCTACAAAACATTTGTAGGGATCACCACAATAAAAAAGTAACTTTGATCGATCACATCAAAATTTGTATTCCTCGGATAGACCTTTCCAATGGGCTATCGTGCGCCTAAAACAAAGATCGTATGCAAAAGTTACGACCCTGGGAAGTTGATGTACTAACTTACCCAAACGGGACCCACGTGACTTTTGGCACTTCATCTCCTAGGGTTAGGTTTTTGGATGTCTAGGGTTTTCGACATTCATGTTTATTGTAAAAATTCCTTCAGAGCCTCATTTTTATGATCTTATTGTGAATGAGCACAACCATCACATCTCTTCTCAGAGATAAGCCGCCACCATTCTAGAAAGCTTGTTTTCTGTTGCATTTTAGAGATTCAACTTATTTCCTTATTGAATATAAAACCAATTTTATTGTATTTCTATTATTTTGTGTTAATCATATTTTAATAGTTTGTATTCATTTCATTCTTCTCATAAAATCCGGATCACCGTCATATTGAGATCATCATGGATGTACCTTTGATGAATATGCAACACTCAAGAAATCAAGAAGATGTCATCTTGAAGAAGTATATGAAGAAGAACTTGTGGCTCCCAAAGTTGCAGAACCAGTGAGGGAAGTCATAACTTCCCTTGATGACGATATTATAGAATATCATGACATAATATAATCCCAAGAACCTCCCCAGATGATGATATCCCAGAAGAGAAATCCAACCTAGGCAAGGGAACTTATTCAAGATGGAGAGAAGTATGGTTCCCCCGAAGGAACCATGAGACAAGTTAAGAAACCCAAGCCATTCTCCAATTGTATGGCTTTGATGTGTGATCTCTTAGAGAAGGAGCCTACTTGCTTTGAAGAAGCCATTCAGAAGAAATAATGGGCATATGCTATGACAAAAAAATACCAATCCATTAAAAAGAATTATGTATGGGAAATAGTTTCCAGACCAAAGAGCAAGGATGTGGTATCTTCCAATGGAATTTCAAAATAAAACATGTTTTTGATGGAAGCATTGAGAAATATAAAGCAAGGTTTGTTGCTCGTGGCTTTTCTCAAAAGGAAGGCATTGACTATGAAGATATGTTTGCTCTTGTAGCCAGATACACTTCAATTAGAACCATCATAGTTCTTGCAGCTAAGATGAAGTGGAAGTTACACCAGATGGACGAGAAAACAACTTTCTTGAATGGTGTCATTGAATAAGAAGTGTATATAGAACAACCTCAAGGGTTTGAAGTTGAATACATAAAGACTCATGTCTGCAAGTTGAAGAAGGCTCTATACAGATTGAAGCAAGCTCCTAGAGCTTGGTATGGAAGGATTGGCAGTTTCCTGATGAGCTTGGGCTTTACCAAGAGTAAATTTTATTCTAACCTTTACTTCAAGGTTATGAATGAAGAGCCTCTTATATTGTTGGTGTACGTGGATGACTTATTATTAAGTGGAGACGAAAATCTCATCATTGATTGTAAGAAGAAGCTCGCTGCATAATTTGAGATGAAAGACCTTGGCCTAATGCACTATTTATTAGGTCTTGAGGTCTAGCAGAGCCCAGAGAAGATCTTCCTTAACCAAGGGAAGTGTGTAGTTGAAATATTGAAGATATTTGACATGTTGGAGTGAAAATCCATGAATACACCCTGTTGATTAAGGTTGGTTGTCATTGATGTCAACCCTTGAAGAAAGACCCATAGCAAAAAGGTTTGGGTAATGGACCCAATAGTGTTTGATGTAAATATGACTCATTATTGTTTT
>SNQJ01S0144522.1:0-24255 GCA_010110895.2 Picea sitchensis
AGTTTATGAGTAGTTGACACATGATTGGTACATACTTGGTACATGGTTGGATGCACTTGTTTATGGTACAGGTTGATTACAGGTTGGTGCATGGTTGATGCACTTGTTTAATGCTTATGTCTCTTCATTTTTTAGTTTTCCCTTCTTTAATGGTGTACTTTAATTTATGCTCATTTAATACAATTCTTTATAAGTCACGATGAAAAGATCCTAGATCAAATAGTCTGTATATGTATACATGTACACCTATATGGGGATGTTCACTGAGGATAGTGCAAATTGTAGTGAGGTGGGGGGGATTGCAACACCCCAATTTTGATCCTCCCTGTAGTATTTTATATTTGTAAATATTATGAATGGTCAAGGGCCAAAAGATGTAATATGTGAACATTGTACATTAAAAAGTAATAAAATTAAATACACCATTGGTTGTAAATGGGTAAGGACATGAGTATTTGGAGGATATGATTCCACAAGAGAGAGGGATTAATGGGGTTCTTGAAGGGCTTCCACATGGATTGAGTCTTAAGCCACCTTCATTATCAATTTGTAATTTAATTGTTTATCCCTTTGACATATCAAGCGCTCAATCATTGAATTCATGTAAGAGGTTGCATGAGAAAGTCATCCCACTTAGTTATGATAGCATGGGTTGAGAGTAATCATCTTTGGGAAGAGTGTGAGTCAGGAAAACATGGAGAAAGAAGGAAAAGGAAAATTTGAGTAGAGGGGAGAGCAGTTTTTTTCAAGGAGCAAGAAGTGGGGAAACCATATTTTAGTGCTAGAAAAGAGTATCCAGTCATAGTGGGTATTGAAGACAGTTTATTGAAACTGGTAATTATGTTGAGAACGAAGCTTCCATGCATGTATGTGATTTTTTGTTGAGAAATCACCCAAAGATAATTTCTAAATGTTGTGCTAGCACTCCTATTGTAGATGGATTTATTGGAGCCCTCGATTGAGAGTTTCTTGGCCAGTTTGTGTTGGATCCATGGAGGGTATGGAGATTGTCTGGGAGATTATGATGTAGAGAAGGGAATCTCACCCCTTGGGATGTGCATACAAGTGGGGAAGAGAGATAGGCAGTTGGAATGGTTGCAAGAGTTGTGTCACTATGTTTTAGTGAGTTTTGAGCTATTGGAGTGGAATGTAGACACCCGTTGGAGCCTTTCCATATTTTTGGACTCATAGCCCTAGCTTGGGGATGGATTGTTACAGAATGAATTGGTGCAACAAAGCTTGCAGTTGGGTGGAAAATATTTCATCTGCATCAAGTTGTGTAAAACATTTTTAAAAGATAAGTGTTTTGATCATTGTGTTGTTTATTGTCAAATGTTGTGTTTAAATGCTACATTTTAATCTATGTTTTATGTGATTGAGTGATGTTGTGCATGCTTAAATATTGTGCATTCACAAATTTAAAATCATTGATAATTGCATGAATCATTTTGGTTATGTTGTTTGGATGCATCCATATTAAATTGGTAGCATATTTATGTAGTCCGTCATTTTGTTTAGTAACATGGTCCAATAAGGTAGTTGGTCCAATAGTGAATTTAATACAATGAGAAATTTAGAGGCGTGGCTCTAATGTTTGTTGGTTTTCTCGGTTAAGGGTTTCCAAGTTAAATCTTTGTGTATTGTATGTGTGATTTCTATTTTTTTTAATAATCTATTTGCATTGATTCATTGTAAAGTTTTAAAACTTACATTTGGTATCAAAGCGAATTTATTGGCTTCAGGGGGACATTTTTTTTGTTGAGGGTTCGACTCATTTTTAATAGAGTGTGTTTATATTGGGTCTATGATAAACTTGGTTTCAGTGAGAGCTATGCGGTGGTGATTCTTTTGTTGAAAGAAAATGGCAAGCATTTCTAAAATTGTGATTGAGAATTTTAATGGGAAAAACTTTGAACTATGGAAGCTTAAGATGGAGAACCTTCTTGTAGACAAAGAACAATGGTCACTATGGATCTTGGTACTGCACCTATAGGTATGTCAACGGAAGACTAAGCGAAGTTGGATAGGAAGGAAAAGAGTATAATATGGTTATGTCTTTCAGATTCAGTGTTATTGAATGTCTTATGATAAGCTATAGCCAAGGTGTTATGGGATAACTTAAGGACTTTATATTAGTCTAAGTCCCTAGTAAATAAACTTTTCCTTCGAAAAATGTTGTACCTCCTAAGGATGAATGATGGAGACTCGGTGACAAATCATCTAAATTCCTTTAATACCATGGTAAGTCAATTATTGTCTATCGATATTAAAATTTCTCATGAAGATAAGTGCATTAATTTACATTATTTTCCATATTCATGGGATAGTCTGGTTGTAGCTATTGGGAGTAATGCAACCACATTAAATTTTGATGATGTGGGTTCATCCTTGCTATTGGAAGAAATGAGGTGGAAAACCATGGATAGTCGGAGCAATGATGTCTTATCTATAAGGGGTCATTCCCAAGAATGAAATAAAAACAAGTTGACAAAAGGGAGATCTAAATTTCAAGGAAAATTCATAAGGAAATACTATGAATGTGGTAAATTTGGGCATTATAAGAAGGATTGTAGATCTAAAATTGTTTATAAAGGGAAGGGATTCGATGATGTTCCTTTCACGAAAGGGAAGACCTCCTCAGTGAAAGGAGGGGATGTGTACTTGGCTTCTTCAAAGCACACATTCAAATCATGATGTATGGTTGATCGACTCGAGTGCTTCTTTTCATATGAATCCTCACAGGGAGTTGTTTTGAGAATATGAAAAGTATAATGGAGGTGATGTTTTCCTAGGAGATGACTCAACAACCAGAATTACGAGATGAGAAAAATTCAAGTTGTTTCTCAAGGATGGAAGTATTAGAACACTCCCTAGGATTTTTCACATTCCATAGATGGCAAGAAACTTGTTAATCGTAAATAATATGAGTGATGTAGGTGTACATAATGTGTTTGAAATGGAAACCTATAAAATGGTTTGAGTAGCAATGGTGTTAATGAGAGGATTTCATAATGGAACTTTGTACAAGTTGTTGGGAAGCACTATCACTAATGGGTGTAACGGTTATGTTGTTCCTGAGGGTGGAAATGAATAAGATAGAACCCAAATAGAACCCTTACTATATCTAGAGAAAATACAATGTTATGGCATCAAAGACTAGGACATATTGGAGAGAAGGGTCTTCAATGCTTACATGGTAAAGGTATGGTTGTGTTAGGATATTTAGAAAATTAGGAGTTAGTTAAGATCAACTTGGTCTAATGTGTCATTAGGTTAAAGTGTGTTTCTTATTGTTTTTATTTAGTATGCATTTGTAATTATGTAATTTGACAGTCACGATATGTTCTATACATAGAGTGATCTGATGACCACTATTCTCCTTGATATTAACAACTACATTGATCCATGGCTTAACACCTAATTGGTCCATGATCTCTATTTAAAGAGAATGGAGGTTCATTTGTCAATGATCGATTTTGATAAAATCTCTTGTAATATTTTTCTTTTGCATTAATAAATTGCCTCAAGTGGCCACATTGGTTGGGGCCATGGATGTTTCCCCATTGGGGTTTTACCATGTAAAAACATCGATGTGTTGATCTATGATTTGGTTGTGTGAGTAGTTACTGAAGGTTTTTGTCCTCTATTGGAATACCATGTGTTTTTGAACATGGTATTAGAGCCCGTTTGAAGACCCACTCCCATTGTAGATGGAGATCTTGAATCTATGTTGACTCATCTCTTTTTTCTGCTATTTTCAGACATTTTTGGGCTGATAGGATTGTTCCATTGTGTCTGAAGTGCTCATTTCAGTTAGAAATTATTTTCATTTTACTTGAAAAGGTTTATGTTTTCCCAATATATCGCCATTTCAGTCAGATTTGGAGGTATAAATCTTGAATACGTCCTTTTTAATTTTTTTACAAAGATAATATTTCAGTTTTATGTTTTTATTTCCAGGTTGCTACTCTTTTTTATCTACATATGCTCCTTTCTATGTGCTTCGTGCAATCTTGGAAAACCAGAAATAGAGCGGAAATTGTTTCTTGTCTGTGTATGCTCTTTGTCATGTGCTCTAGGCGATTTCAGTAAATAAAAAACAGAGAGAAAACTTGCATTTTCTAGGTAAGCTAACCGAGATCTAACCCCTTGTTGCTTTTGAAGTGAAACTTTTGTGTGTGTGTGCGTGAACACATGAAAAGAAGTTTTTTTTAGCATGCACTTCAAGTTCGTCTTCAACAACAACAACCCCCACCCTCCTTCTTAAGATTATAATATGTTTTGCACTAGCTCACTTGGTTGAAAGTTGATTTATTAAGTAAGAGGTCATGAGTTCAAGTCTTTTTTTTATTACTTTTTTAAAAAATCTCATGCATTCATTGTAAAGTGAATTTCACTTAATTTATAAAAATGAATCACTATAAGTAGCTTTAATATTCTTTTTAGTTACTCTTTTTTGCATGCAACTTTAATTTACAAAGTAACTTCATTGTAAAAGTGATTCTCACTTATTCTATAAAAGTGGGTCACTTCATAAGTAACTTATTTAAAAGTGACCATATAGGAAACATTATATAAGAAGGAGTGTCGCCATGTGGACCAACTTCTACTTTCTAGGTGGATCTTTGGTTACCATTTATGTTTTTTTTCAAAAGGGAATAACTTTCACATCCGAAGTCCATTTTTAGTGTCGTTATTTATAAACAGCCTATTTTTTTGAGAGATTTCCATCCAGACCGTCGATTTCATAAATCCATATTCTCTACATATTTTAATATGGCTTCTCCTAGTGATCTGTTGCTTACCAATACCAACTACGTCTCATGGAAATATCATATGGGGGATGTACTAAGAAGTAAAGGATTGTACCAAATTACATTGGGAAAATAAAAAGAACCCATTGATGATGAAAACAAAGTCGAATGGGATATAAATAATCATGAAGCACATGGAATAATCAGAATGTTCATCTCTCCTAATCTAAGGTTTCGCCTTCAAGGAATTAATGCCCCCAATGAAGCTTAGTAAAAGCTTCAAGTTGTGTTTGGTAAACAAAATATTATTCGATCCGACCAATTAGAAAATCAAGTAATGAGTTTAATTCCCAATGATTTTCCTTGCATTGAATATTATTTATCTAAGTTTAAAACTCTTAGACTTTTATGTATAGACTGCAAAATAGATCTAAAGGAAGACTAATGCATATGTGTTATTCTTGCTAAGCTTGGTAGTGTATATTTTGTCTTTGTATCTACCTTTTATGCCACTAGAGAATCTCTAAGTAGTGCTTATAAATAACCCTCTCTTGAGTATTTTTGTGATTCTCTGATTCAATAGCAAGATAAGTTTGTGCAACTTGGAGTGATCAGCATTGTAGGTACATCCAAAAAATCCTTAGTGGCCCAGCTGAAAGATAAATCCAAGAACCCTAATAAGCATCATCCTCACCACAACAACAAGCAAAACAAAGGTCCCAAACCCTCTTATCCATCTTTCACTCTGGTGACAAAGGAGAAAAATCCAAAAGTAAGAAGACTAACAGACATTGCAACTTTTGTGGGAAAGATGGTCATGTGGAGTCTGATTTTTGTTAAAATATGGAAGCCTTAAAAGCGATAATGAAGAAGCACAGCATCAATATTGATTATGCTTCTTCTGCTTCTACTCATGGACATGCACTTTCTTCTTATGGTTTCTCCTTCAATGCAACTTCTACTTCTGACGAGTGGCTTATTGATTCTAGAGCATCTTATCATATGGCTAAGGACAAAGCCATATTTTCTACTCTTTATTAATGTAACACCAAGAAAATATTTGTTGGTGATTATAGATCTCTTAGTGTTGTAGGGTCTGGAATAGTTTAGGTAGATAATGGTCATTTCAATTATGTATTATGTGTTCCAAGTGTTTCCTCCAATCTTTTATCAGTGTATCAGATCACTCATTCAGGTGACGGTAAAACCATAGAGTTTTCACCACACTAAGTTGTAATAAAGGATTTAAAAGATCCTAAGCATGTCCTAGCAACTGGAATTGTTGATGATATTATTAGGTTGTACAAGTTTGACAACTTTGTGTCATCATATTTTCCATCAATTTTTGTTGATCATTGCGATGACTTGAGAAAACTTTGGCATGAGCGGTTTGGTCATCTAAACTATTGTTCATTGCAACAACCATGTAATCAACACATGGCGATTGGTCTTCCTCTTGTTTCTTGCAGAGATGATGTTTGTTCTAGTTGTGTTCTCAGCAAACATCATGGGTGATCTAGGGGATCAATTTTTTCTCAAAAATCAAAGTTCTCGGAATCGCTTGAAAATAGACATGTTTGTAGGCCTCATCCTAACGATCCCAAAGAAACTTGAACGGGTTCAAACGGACGTCATATGAGTGATATATCGTGTTTTGTTCATTTTTCCAAACAAGAAAAATTGTGTTGACTGTGCAGTCCGTACAGTGATGACATGGTAGCTAACTGTACAGTCTGTACGACCGTACAATGACGTGGAAGATGAGTTGGTATGTTGACTGGGTAGGATCTGTGGTAGACACATGGACGAATCTGGTGTTGACACGTGTCATTATTTTGGCGAGTGGTATGGTGCCACATGGCCCAATCGTGGGTTACCACGTGGCACCCCTCCAGTGAGTAAAATGGGTGAAGTTCGCGGGGGTCGAACCCCCGACCTTCGGATGGAACGTCAAATATTTGGTAGGGGTGGACTACCAGCCCGCCCATGGGTGTTACTTAACACTATAGTCTATTTAAATTTATTTGAATTGCAATGAACGATCAAGCGGCGGACTAAAGAATCGGGGCCTAGCCCCAACCCCCGGCACATACACCATACAACCATACCATGTAACCAGTGGCATATGCAACAGTTGGAAATTGGTGTTTATCCCCCGGTCACAGATCACTTTACCACATGACCACACACCTTCATGCGGGGGAGCTAGTCGACAAGCGCACAATTGTTAGGTCGTTGGCCACATGGGGCCATATGACCGAGTTCTCCGTCGAGGATTATGGGTCGGTGCAAATGGTTCTACATTTTTTCCTATTTTGTAGGATCGTGGCATGTGCTGGGTTTTGGCATGGAAAACACACAGAGGTCAAGTTAGTTTGACAGTGGGTGCAATTTGGCGAGCAAGTACAACAAGTTTGAAGGGGAAAACTTCTAGGAGATGTAATTTCTTCATTTCTTGGCCAAACCAGATGTCGAAAAATCCTAGCTAGGGGTTTTTGGACGTTCTGGAGCCATTGGATCCATCTATTTTGTATTATGAGCACTGTAAGAGCACTTTTTTAAGCATAATTAAAATGATCCAAGGTAAGTTGGACCAAGAGATGTAGCCCAAGAGAGGGGTGAACTCCTTTATCATTTGTTGTGTTATGTGTTCATTATTGATGGTTTTATATGTCTGATATGTTGCTCATGATTAAGTAAAAACTCATTAAACTTATGTGTTAGTAACTTGATCCAATTACCCAAACACATATCATTTTTCTCTTGCAATTTAAAGGAAAACAAACCCATTTCATTTTCATATTAGTTGGTATCAGAGCATGGGTTTGAGGGTTTGATTGTTTATGCAAGTGTCATTTTATGATGCTTACAAGGTTGAAGCTCACAAGAGGAGAAGGAGATCTTGTGGAGCCAAGTTCTCAGCTCTCAAGAAGGAGATTTTCACATTCACCTCGGGGTTCAAGGAGACATTCACCAAGCATGTCTCATATGGGGAGTCAAGAGAACCTTTCTTTAGAAGAGGAAACTTTCAAGAAAACTTTCTTTGATATGGCTGAAATGGTGAAAGTGTTATTTGATGAAAGGAATGCAAGATTGCAGGGTGAAAGTTCTAATCCTCCAAAATATTATGGAGACCATGAGGAAAACACTCCAAAAGGGAATGGAGGGAATGGTGGAACTCCACCTCCTTCACTTCCATCTTATTCTTCCTCTACTATTTCAGAACCAACTCCTATTTCTTCAAAGGAGCATAGTAAGATTATAGCACATACTCCTTTACTTAAGCTTGATATTAAATTTGAATTGCCTATGTACAATGGGGAGGTGAATGCAGAAAGGTTGGACAATTGGGTTCGTCAAATAGATGTGTATTGTAGGATACAAAGGATCCAAGATGATGAAACTAAAGTTCAAATTTCCTCTCTTAGATTGGAAGGTGCAGCACTAATTTGGTGGGAATCCAAAACTCAAGAGGACATGAGGAAACATGGTAAAGTTTTATCCTCTTGGAATTATTTTATTGTTGCAATTAAAAGGCAATTTTATCCATTAGCATACATTCAGAAAGCTATAATGGATTGGAAAAAATTTAGACAAGCTAAGGGGAAAAATGTACAAAGATATACTCAAGAGTTTAGGAAAAGATATTTGGTTTTGGGTGTATATTTGTCTTCACGAGATACTTTGCTCAAATACATTGGAGGATTGCATAGTTATTTGAGACATGCCATACTTATGTTTAACCCTGCAAATCTAGATGAAGTATGTGTGTAGGCTACTCATTTAGAAGCAAGATGAAAGAATGTTCCTCAAGAGGGCAGCAAGAAACCTTTATTTAATGGAGATAAAGGAAAGGGAAAGTTCAAGGGAAAAGGAAAGAAGAATGCTTCAGTGAGGAAAGATGGAGAAAAACTGACATGCAAGCATTGTTCAAAGGATGGCCATGATGAAGACCATTGTTGGAAACTTCATCCTAAGATGAGACCCAAAAAGTTCAACAACAAAGGGAAGCCAAAGACTGCTGCAACTACCCAACATGATTTGGGTTCAGATTTTGGTGATGAGACAAAGATTACAGCCATGGGATATAAAGGTAAGGAATCCATTGCTATCACTAGTTCTTCAAATTCTGCCATCAATGAAACTCAACATGAAAAAGAAAAAATAGAGCTTTTCCACATAAGGGTGATTTCAAAACATACCAAAATAGACACACTTTTTTATAGTGGTTCACAAGAAAACCTCATATCTGAAGATACAATAAAGAAATTAAACTTGGAGACAACACCTCATCCAAAACCATACCCTTTAGGATGGATATGTGACAATGCAAAGTTGCATGTAACAAGAAGGTGTAAACTCAGATTTTCCATTACTGCAAACTTTATAGATGAGGTAGAGCTTGATGTCATTCCATTGAATATATGTGGTATTGTTCTGGGAAGTCCATATTTGTATGATAGGAGAGCTATATTTCATAGACATGAGAACAAATATCATTTGTTTAAAAATGGAGTTGAGTACATTGTTAGAGCACATAAAAAAAAGATGGACATGTCACTTGTAAATTCTGGACAAATGAAGAGATTAGTGAATGCTACTAAGAATTTTGTTCTCTTGATGATAAAACCAAAAGAGAATTTTGAAAAGGAAGCCTTCCAAGGATCTGACTCAAAACTGAAATTTGATTTATATGAGGTTGCTAATGCTCATGGTGAGATGTTTCAGGAACCAAAAGAATTGCCTCCAAAAAGAGGAGTCCAACATGAGATTTATTTGTAGTAGGATTGTCCTCTTCCAAACATTGGTATGTACAGGATGTCAGTGATGGAAAGTGTAGAAATTAAAAAAAAAAACCAAGAGTTGCTTGACAAAGGGGTTATTCGGCCAAGCACTTTGCCATATGGGTCACTGATTGTCTTAGTACCAAAGAAAGATGGCACATGGCGCATGTGCATTGATTTCAGAGCCTTGAACAAGATTACGGTAAAGAATCGTTATCCTCTTCCTCATATTGATGATTTGCTTGATCAGTTAAAGGATGCCAAGTATTTTACTAAGTTGGATTTGAGAAGTGGATATCATCATATTAGGATTGTTGAGG
Organism: Picea sitchensis; assembly: GCA_010110895.2. Taxonomy (NCBI): domain Eukaryota; kingdom Viridiplantae; phylum Streptophyta; class Pinopsida; order Pinales; family Pinaceae; genus Picea; species Picea sitchensis. The sequence continues at coordinate 9,859 of SNQJ01S0144522.1, forward strand.
GAGACACATGGAAGATAGATTTCAAAACCAAGCAAGGTTTGTATGAGTGGATAGTAATGACATTTGGTCTTTGTAATTCGCTTGCTACATTCATGAGAGTTATGAATGATGTGTTGAGACCTTTTCTTGATGATTGTGTGATTGTTTACTTGGATGATATCTTGATTTTTAGCAAGTCACGTGAATATCATGTCAAGCATGTGAAATGGGTACTATATGTCTTACAAAATGAGAAGTTGTTCTTGAATATGTCTAAGTGTGAATTTGGCAAGACCTCACTTGTTTACTTGGGGCATATTGTGGGAGGAGGAGAATTGAAGATAAATCCTTACAAGGTCAAATTCATTGTGGATTGGCCCAATCCCAACAATGTAACAAAGGTGAGAAGCTTTTTGGGAGCATCCTAATATGGGAGGAAGTTTATTGCTAACTTATCTTACATTGCAACTCCATTACATGCTTTGACAAGTACTAAACAAACTTTGCAATGGGGAGGCAAGCAACAAAAGGCATTTGATGAATTGAAAGAAAATATTAGTTCAGCCCTGGTTCTTGCACTTCCTAATTTGAGAAATTCATTTGAGATCCAAACAAATGCAAGAAATTATGCAATGGGAGCAGTCTTGTTATAGCATGGTAAGCCCATTTGTTTTCATTCAGAAATTTTTAATGGGGCAATGATTAACTATCCTACCTATGATAAGGAATTGTATGCATTGGTACAAAGTGTGAAGAAGTGGAAACACTACTTGTTGGGAAAAGAAACTATCACTCACACAGATCATCAACCATTGCAATACCTACAATCACAAACCAAGCTACAACAAGCAAGGCACTTCAGATGGATGGGATTTCTTCAACAATTTCACTTGGTTATCAGGTATAAGAAGGGAATTTTTAATAAAGTTGTTGATATGCTTTCTAGGCCTATTGTTAGTGCTTTAGTTATTCTTAAGCATAATCATTTAATGCATGAGAGCTATGTTGAGAAGTATGCTTTAGATTCTAGTTTTAAAGAAGTTTATGCAACTTTATGTCATTCTAACCAAGTTGAGGAACTGGACTGTCATGTACATGATAAGTTATTGTATCACCTTGGCAAGCTTTGTATTCCACAGGGTGAGAGAGTCAACATCATAAGAGAAGCACATTCTGTTAGCGACAATTTTTGTCTTAGGCACAAAAGTACCCAGGTCTGCAGGTTGCACGGGAAGCGCCCAAGCGCAGCACGGGAGAATCTCTTTTCCGGTTACAAGTCAAGCGAGCAGGCGAAGTTTTGTTGTCAGCAGCCGGGATTCATCTACAAAGCTGATCGACAGCCATAGGGATTTCGGGGGTGCCAAGTTGCTCAGGATTTAGCACAAAAGATAGCTCCCATATTTAAAAACAAATCTGGGTCGTCCGATCCAATTGGGACAGGTGGCAGTCAGTCGGCGTATCGAGGATCGGTGTTTCAGGAGACAAGGAGCCTCCCATTCATTACAACTGAAATTGTCAATCGACGAAATGTCAAAAGCACCTTTGGAGCCAAGCCNCTAGCGCCAGGTCACATCAAGCGAGCCTGTGAATGAAGGCGGCCTCTTTTTAAATAACGGATGCTACCACGGCCATTCATCTTAAGGACACGCGGCACCCATCCGTGCCATGTCATCATTCGAGAGTTCGAGGGGTAAGCGCTCCTCATCATTTCACCCCTTGAAACCTCGAATCCCGAAGCGCCGAAAGCGCCCAGAATCGGGCCCATGGTTTTGGCGCCTAGTCGTAAAGGAGCAGACCTGAAGGAGGGGCGCTAAGGTTTATCATTTGGAAAGGTGGGCCCCAAAGCATCGAGAGTGATCTTAGCCATTCATCCTCGAGGAACATGTGGTGCGCGATTAGGTTCTTCGCCTTTTCTCTCATCGCGATTTCGAAGCATAAGGAACAGCTTTCTCATATCCCCAAAGCGCGAAGCATCGAAGACGTCTCGAACCTGGGCCCATAGTATTTCCAAATCAGTTCAGAACCATCAGATCAGTGGGGGGATGCGTAGCGACCGTTAGGCCCTCCCGGCATCTCGTCCATCGCAATTTTGAAGAGAGAAGACCTGCTCTTTCCCCTCCGCGAACCCCGAAATGCTGAAAGCACTCTGGGAGATAGGCGTAGGGTCAGGGCCCGTGGTCACTCGAGAGAGTAGAAGGGGTTGTACAAAAAAGGCCAAAAGTGCCAAGTTGAGTTGCAGAAGGAGGGCACTGTATTCTCCAGATGTTGGTTCAACGTGATCTAAATGCCGGTACCTACTTGGAATGAATGAAGAAGAGAGAGGGTGGTTGAAACCTCGCCTCACTCATTAATTGCAAGGTATGGATGTCCCGGCTGAAAGTCTACCCGAGATGGTCCTCTGTACTGGTTCTTTCCATGGAAGCCACGTCGAGCTCTCGACTCGCCAGGGAAGCCTACGCACGCTAATTCAGCATTTAAGGGCTCAGCTACCCCCTGGCGCGAGCCATGCAGAATTAAGGTGGCGTATGACAAAGGAGTGCAGACCAGATTTGATTGAAGAGGCTCCTCGACCCGAAAGTCTAGTGGGCCTCTGTTGGGCAAGTTTTTAGGAATATATATACTTAGTTTTGATATTTTTCAGGGTATCAATGGCAGAGCGAAGCTCTGGATTGTAAAGTTTTAGCAGATATTCTAGTGCTCAGGCTATGCATCTGTATGTAAGACTTCTTGTTTAATGACAGACAGTTTTCTTAGTCCATCTAGTTTTCATCTCATATCGAGGGAGTTCATGATTGACTGATTCACATGAATTATTGCAATTATGTTATGATAAAGGATTTATTGTGCATTGTTGTATTCTCCAGTTTTTTGTGTTTGAATGTAAGAAGATATTGTGTTTGGATGTTTTCTCCTACAGTCTATTAGGAACCTAATGTTCACGACAGACCTTTGCAGTTCTCATATACAAGTCTTCCCCCTACTCACCCTTACTACAACTCATTGTCTAATGTTTATCTAAGACCTCACTTGCCCATGCATGCCTGGCCTAGTTTCGGAGTTGAAATAATATCGTTTTGAGTTTACTTCCATTCGATCACCTCTTTTATACACAAATCGTGACATAAACTGATGGGCGTCGGGCTCTGCTCCTGCTGCAATCCAGGAGTGACTTCCGTCGCCAACATTTATGGCGTTGTTGCCGGGGACGAAGTTGAAAATTTTCCCCGAGATTGAACGACATTGAGCCTCTGATTCTGAAGGTGCATCAGGTATTAGAGCCTTTGAAGATTGCTACTGTGCACCTGGCGACTCCATTGTGACGACTCCACTGTGGCGAACCTGCCGTGTCAATTGTGGCTTTCAGAGGCAGACACACGCGATCCCATCCACAGTTGCCTCTAGCTACACCTGAAACTGATCGGGAGGTGGTTCTTGGAAAAGGAAAGGTCTCTGAAGGAGAAGTTGTCACCGCCGAACCAGGTAATCCACCATCTCCTTCTGTAGGAACTCCATTTTCTCCTCCTCAGTTTCCTAGCAGACCGTTTTCTGAAGTTTCCCATTTCCTGAATTTCGGGAGTGTTCTTGTTGAGGTTTCCCCCCCTGGTCTGGGATTGGAGGGAGAAATCCTTGTCACTCCCCTCTCCCCTGAAGTTGTACCTTGGCATAGACCCAGGACCATAGAGGATTTCCCCACTCCTAGCCTTACCGCTCCTCCTCTTGTTACTATTGTCGCTTCTACACAAAGAGAAGCATTCGTCAGCTTAAGCTCGCTGGCCTTCTCCCTAAATCCCCTATTGTTTCCCACTCCCCTTAGAAGCTCCTCCCAAGTATCTCCTTTTAGAGCTCCTTCTCCTCTGAGTTCCCCTCCACATAATATCCCTATGGCAGGAGAAAATCGCCCTATGACCAGAATGGAGGCCATTATAGCCGCTAGATATGCTCCCCTCGTGTTACCTCAGCCTCTCAATGCCCTCCCAGTAGATGGTTACCTCAAGCAGCTGCCCAATTTTACAGGCGAGGGGGACATAACTACAGAAGAACACCTAGAAGCCTTTTACAGTTTTACAGATGATAATGTTATCATGCACGCAGACGTATGGATGAGGATTTTTGTCTATATCCTTCAAGGCGAAGCTAGAAAATGGTTCAAGGCCCTGCCTCCCGGATCTATAAATGGGATCGAAGCTTTGGATAGTGCCTTTTTGAGACGGTGGGGATATAAAAAAGACTTCATGTATTACATGACAAAGTTTGGGTCTTTGAAGAGAAAAGAAGGGGAGTCTGTCTCCGACTTCTCCAAGAGATTCAATAAAATGTACAATAAAATCCCTGCTAAGATAAAACCCTCTGAAGCCTCTGCAAAGATCACTTATGCTAGCGCCTTTGATCCCGATTTCTGCCTCCTGTTGAGGGAAAGAAGAGCCACTACTCTGGCCCACATGCAGGATGCAGCCATGGAGGTAGAATCTAACATATTGGTTGTTGACCAACTCAAGAACACTGCTGGTAGAAACATATCCAGGCAGAGGCATGAATCTTCCCCATCTAGTTCCTCTCCCCTGCCCATTCAGACAGATGAGACAACTAGAATGCTAAAATCACTTTCTGCCTGGATGGAAAGGTGGGAATTGGAAGGGAAGCCCATCTACAGAAATCCCTAAAATACAGATAGTATAGGTTTCAGGAAGCCTAATAACAATGTGCCACAGGCTTTTCCTAGGGAACAAAGGAACAGAGATAGAGATGATCATAGGATTCATACCCCTCTCCAGAACAACCTAGTTTCTCATGAGGAAGGGGAGGAGGCGAATGAACTTGACCCCGAGATTCACTCCATCGAGGACACTTCCCCATTTCCTCATTTGACTCAATATGCATATGAAGAATTCCTTATCAACACTCAAATCAACGAGTTGAGTAGAGGGGAAAGAGCTAGCAACACTCCTAACAGATATAATCTCAGGTCAAAAGGGAAAGAAGGGAACTTTGATAACCAGGATCAGCCCCCCATAGCGGAAAGGCCCACTAAAGCTGCAGCAACCACTAATGAAGAAAAGAAAACTCAGAGTGCTTCGCAAGCAGCCAAGGAACCTATCAATGAGGTAAGGGAAGCTCCTAAGCCTATTCCATCCTTCAATTTTGAGCATGAGATTCAGAAGATTAGAATTCTTGTACCCCTATCTGAACTAGTTAAAAACGAAGATTTTAAAAGGTCCCTCTCCAACCTGCTACAATCCGAGCTCCCCCAGCCTTCCATTGACTCAATAAATGTCCAAGATGAAAATCCGACAGTTGTCCTAGGGCCCATGGTAGAAGATAGAGATGATTCATCCCCCCCCTTCTACACATCCCTGAACATACATGATAAAGTGTTGCATAACTGTCTCATGGATTTAGGGGCTTCCCATAACCTTATGCCCAAAATAGTAATGGAAGAATTGGGACTGGAGGTAACAAAAACTTATCATGATTTGTACTCTTTCGATTCAAGGAGAGTGAAGTGCCTAGGAGTCATCAAAGACCTAGTGGTTTCTTTGTTTCAGCTGCCCATGAAGAGTGTGGTCATAGATATTGTGGTAGATGACGTCCCCCCCAAATTTGGCATGTTGTTGTCTAGATCTTGGATAAAAAAGCTTGGAGGAACATTACAGATGGATCTCACGTATGCCACCATTCCAGTCTTTGGAGGGGAACAAAGGAGGTTATATAGAGAAGCTCAGTTGGCCTAAATTGTTAGTGATGAAGCAAACCCCACCAATCACCCTATCTTTGCACTTGACACTGATTTGGGGTCTAGTTTATTGCAGCTCACTGATGCTCCTGAAGACCCTTTCCAAGTCAGAAAGCAGCCCAATCTTGATTATCCGATTCCCCCTCCAACCCCCTCTGTGTGGAAGATGTTTTTCGACGGAGCTTCTTCTAGCGAAGGCGTTGGCGCCGAAGTGGTTTTCATATCACCTTGTCAAGAGGCCATATCCCTGTCATACAAGCTGGAATTCGAAACCACCAACAATGTGGCAGAGTATGAAGCTCTTGTTCTGGGTATGAGGGCTGCAAAGGAAATGGAAATTAAAGAAATAGCAATATTTGGAGATACTAAGTTGATTATCCAGCAAGTCAGGAATGCTTATCGTACTAATAATCCCCGACTCAGAAATTACAGAAATGAAGTATGGGACCTGATTGATAATTTCTTCTTGGCTTTTAACATTTCTTTCATTCCGAGGGGAGAAAATACTTCAGCCGATTCTTTAGTTGTCTCAGCTAGTTTGCTCAAAGTTCCTCTGTCGCCTATGATCAAATATGATGTTGAAATAAAATATAGGCCCTCTGTACCGGACAATGTCAAGCATTGGAAGGTGTTCGAAGATGACTGGAAATCGAAAAATTTCTCCAATCTATTGATGAATTTTCTGCGTTGCACATTGATCAGGATCCTGACCTGGAAGGTGACCCTCACCCTGAGGTGTTTTTAAATAAAATTGCTAATCACCAAATTATTCAGTTGCCTAGCAATCACATCCCGAGGGGACTAGTCCCTTTGGAAAGATTGTTCGATGGGAATGATGTGGCAGTAATTGGTAAAGTTTCGAATGAAGATGTTGATACAACCAAATGCAACATTGGCACACAGGAGGATCCAAGGTTTGTCAAACTATCAAGCAGCCTGACCAACGAACAGAGGACGGAATATACTAAATTATTAAAGGAATTTGTTGATGTGTTTGCATGGACCTACGAAGACCTCAAGACTTATGACACACCTGTCATTGAGCAAAAGATCCCACTAAAGGAAGAGGCTAGGCCATTTAGGCAGAAGCTGAGACAGATAAATCCCATGTTGCTGCCTGTCATGGAGAAAGAAGTGAAGAAGTTGTTAGAGGCCCAGATCATCATCCCCTTGAGATATTCCGAATGGGTCACCAATTTGGTCCCGATGAGGAAGAAAAGTGAAGAAATCAGGCTTTGCGTCGATTTCAGGAACCTGAACAGGAGCTCAAAGAAAGACAATTACCCCCTACCTAAGATGGAACACATACTGCAGAGGGTAACTGGTGCATCCAGGATATCCATAATCGATGGGTTTTCTTGCTATAATCAAATATCGGTCATGCCTGAGGACAGGGAAAAGACAGCCTTCACCACTCCTTGGGGCACATTCATGTATGCCAAAATGCCATTTGGGCTAATGAATGCAGGAGCAACATTTCAGCAAGCCATGGACATAGCCTTCATCGGGGAGAAAGACCAGTTTGTAGTGATCTACCTAGATGACATCACAGTCTTCTCCAGGTCTAATAAAGAGCACTGCTATCACTTAAGGAAAGTTTTCTCAAAGTGTCGGAGGTTTGGTCTTTCCCTAAATCCCAAGAAATCCTTGTTTGCTATGATGGAGGGCAAGCTATTAGGCCATATAGTATCAGCGGAAGGAGTGAGAATTGATCGCAACAGAGTGGAGGAAATTCAGACCCTGTCACTTCCCAGGTCTAAAAAAGAAGTCCAAGCCTTTTTAGGGAAGATTAACTTTCTAAGGAGATTCGTCTCAAATTTTGTTGAACTGGTAAAACACATCACAACCATGCTCAGAAAGGGGAACGAAGTGAGATGGACCGCTGAACCCAGGGAATCTTTTGTCCAAATAAAAAGGGCACTAACTGAGGCACATGTGCTGGTTAGTCCTAATTATTCCAAACCCTTCCAAGTTTTTTCTTTTGCCTCTTTCGATACGGTAGCAGCGATGTTATTGCAGAAAAATGAGGAAGGGCGAGAGCAGCCCATTTCCTTCTTCAGCAAGTCACTAAGAGATGCAGAGATCAGGTATGAAATCATGGAGAAACAGGCCTATGCCTTAGTGAAAGCTCTCAAAGCTTTCAGAGTTTATATCTTGTACTCAAAGGTAACCACATACATTCCTTCGGCTTCTGTGAAGGACATCCTTGTACAGCCCGATATAGATGGAAGAAGAGGTAGATGGATCGCTAGAATCCTGGAATTTGACTTGGAGATAAAGCCCGCCAAGTTGGTTAAGGGGCAAGGTTTAGCCAAGCTATTGGCTGAATCCAATTGCGAAGCCTTGGGGGTTAGTTTCATCAATACTTGCTCAGCAACTCAGCAAGATGAGTTACACAACCAACGCTCTCAGGATAGCTTATCATTGGCAGAATGTGCCTGGTATCGTGACATTTTGTACTTTATGCAGGAGTTGAAGCCCCCGGATGGAATGGGAAAAAGTTAGGCAAGAGCTTTAAAGCTCAAGGCAGTCAGATATTGCCTCATTGGGCAAGCCTTGTACTGGAGAGACCCTCTAGGGGTGTTGTTGAGGTGTTTGAACCCACCAGAAGCCCAGAAAGTTATGTTTGATTTCCATAGAGGCCTTTGTGGGGGGCATCATTTTTGGAAGACCACAGCTCACAAAATCCTCAAGGTTGGGTATTACTGGCCCACTTTATTTGTCGATGTCAGCAGGGAAATCAGGGCTTGCATCAAATACCAAAAGTTCTCAGGAAAGTAGCAACTTAGACCACTACCACTGAAGCCTGTAGTGGCCTCAGCACCTTTTCAACAGTGGGGGCTAGACTTCATTGGGGAAATCCATCCTCCCTCAAGTGGCCAACACAGATGGATTCTGACTGCAACAGATTATTTCACCAAATGGATAGAAGCTGCCCCCACTAGAAGTACCTCACACAAAGTAATTATCATCTTCCTGGAGGATATCATAGACAGATTTGGTTGTCCCATCAGGATCGTCACTGGTAATGTTGCTTCTTTCAAATCTGAGCCTCTCATTAAGTTCTGTGAGCAGTTCCAGATCTCGCTAATTCACTCCACCCCCTACTATCCCTAGGGCAATGGTTTAGCAGAGTCCTCCAACAAAACCTGATAAAGATCATCAAAATACTATTGGAGGACAACAAAAGGGCCTGGGATTCAAAGTTGAAATTTTCTCTATGGGTTGATCGAGTGACAACGAAGAAATCCCTGGGCACCTCGCCTTTTCAGCTGGTCTACGAAGCAAAGGCGGTTTTTCCCACCCAGCTCACCTTACCTGTGGTGAAGTTCTTCCAATATTATGAAGGAGAGCCAGATCATATGATCAGAAGGATTCATCAGATAATGGAAGTACAACAGATCAGGGAACAGGTGAGGGATGCAGCTCATAGTCATCAGCAAAGGGTCAAACAGGCTTTTGATAGGAAGGTCAAGAAGAAGGAGTTCGAGATCAGGAATTTGGTACTTAAGTGGGATGCACCCAGACAAGATAAGGGCAAACACAGCAAGTTCGATACCCTCTGGATCGGCCCCTTCAAAATCTCTGAGGTTTTCTCAAACAACACGTACAATTTGCAAGATCTGGAGGGTGAAGAGGTTTTCAACAGCCTAGTAAACGGGCATTTTCGTCCATCGGGATTTTGAAGAGAGAATACCTGCTCTTTCCCCTCCGCGAACCCCGAAATGCTGAAAGCACTCTGGGAGATAGGCGTAGGGTCATGGCCCATGGTCACTCAAGGGAGTAGAAGGGGTTGTACAGAAAAGGCCAAAAGCGCCAAGTTGAGTTGCAGAAGGAGGGCACTGTATTCTCCAGATGTTGGTTCGACGTGATATAAATCCTGGTACCTGCTTGGAATGAATGAAGAAGAGAGAGGGTGGTTGAAACCTCGCCTCACTCATTAATTGCAAGGTATGGATGTCTCGACTGAAATTCTACCCGAGATGGTCCTTTGTACTGGTTATTTCCATGGAAGCCACACCGAGTCCTCGACTCGCCAGGGAATCCTGCGCACGCTAATTCAGCATTTAAGGGCTCAGCTACCCCCTGGCGCGAGCCATGCAGAATTAAGGTGGCGTATGATAGAGGAGTGCAGGCCAGATTTGATTGAAGAGACTCCTCGGCCCGAAAGTCTAGTGGGCCTCTATTGGGCAAGTGTTTAGGAATATATATACTTAGTTTTGATATTTTTCAGGGTATCGATGGTAGAGCGAAGCTCTGGATTGTAAAGTTTTAATAGATATTCTAGTGCTCGGGCTATGCATCTGTATGTAAGACTTCTTGTTTAATGACAGACAGTTTTCTTATTCCATCTAGTTTTCATCTCATACCGAGGGAGTTCATGATTGACTGATTCACATGAATTATTGCAATTATGTTATGATAAAGGATTTATTGTGCATTGTTGTATTCTCCGGTTTTCTGCGTTTGAATGTAAGAAGATATTGTGTTTGGATGTTTTCTCCTACAGTCTGTTAGGAACCTGATGTTCACGACAGACCTTTACAGTTCTCATATACAAGTCTTCCCCCTAGTCACCCTTACTACAACTCATTGTCTGATGTTTATCTAAGACCTCACTTGCCCATGCATGCCTGGCCTAGTTTCAGAGTTGAAATAATATCGTTTTGAGTTTACTTCCATTCGATCACCTCTTTTATACACAAATCGTGACATAAAATGATGGGCGTCGGGCTTTGCTCCTGCTGCAATCCAGGAGTGACTTACATCGCCAACACATTCTTCTCTTATTGTTGGTCACTTTGGTGTAGGAAAAATAGTGGCAAACTTGCAAAGGTATTGTTATTGGCCTAAGATGAATGAAATTGTTTCAAGATATCTAAGAGGATGTTCATTATGTGCTATAAGCAAGCCTAGCAACAGAAAGTTGGGTTTGTAAACTCCACTTTCAGTACCTACTTGTCCTTGGGAAAGCATCTCTATGGATTTTGTAGGAGGTCTACTTATGTCAATAAAGAGTCGTGATTATCTTTTTGTTGTGTTTGATCATTTCAAAAAAATGTGTATTTTTATGCCTTGTAAGAAACAAGTTACAGTTGAACAAATGACACATATGTTCTTTCAAAATGTTTGGGTTCATTTTGGGTTGCCCAAATCCATTATTTCTGATCAGGGTTCTCGATTTGTTGGGAGTTTTTGCTCAATTTTATGGGCACTTATGGATACCAAGTTGAAAAAGAGCACCACTTTTCATCCATAAACAGATGGTCAGAAAGAGGTGGTGAATAGAATGGTAGTACATCTTCTTCGTGGATATTGTAGCAAGCATCCTAAGCTTTGGGATGAGCATTTACACTACATTAAACATGCTTATAACTGAGCAAAGCATTCCTCAACTCAAACTTTTCCATTTGAGGCTTGTTTCGGTTATTTACCAAAGTCTCCTTGATTTTATCTTTGGGAAAGATGTGGCTATTGATGGTCATAGTGATGTTGACAAGGCCAAGAAGTTCATTAAACAAGTTCAATTTGTGCATCAAATCGTTCAAGAACAGTTGGAAAAGAGCCAAGCCAAGTACAAAGAAAGACATGACAAGCATCGTGTTGATCACAAGTTCAAATTTGGAGATGAAGTTTGGCTTTACATTAGCAAAGAGAGGCTTGAAGGAGAAGGTAAAAAACTGAAACCACTTAGATATGGTCCTTTCAAGATACTTGAAAAGATTGGTAACAATGTCTTCCATTTGGATTTGCCTCCTTATATGAATATGTATTATGTTGTTAATGTTGATAACTTCGATTGTGTGAGCCTCCTTTGATTCATGATCAAGGAGAGCATGTTCAGATTCCATCAATTCAAGATTTCTCGCCAGATTTTCTTTCAGAATTGCATGAAGATACAATCCTTCACAGGAAGACAAGGTCTTCAAAGTGAGGGGATGTTGGTTACCTTCATATTGGTCTCAAAGGCACCAATCCAAGCAAGGCTAGATGGATTGAGGTTGGAAAGGTGAGGGAACTATACCCTCATCTTCAAATAGATTGAAAGTAGTCTTTTGGAGGTACAAAAGCTTCCCAATGGGGAGGAGTGATCCAAGGGATCAAATTTTGCTCAAAAATCAAAGTGCTCTGAATCACTTCAAAACGTACATGTGTGTAGGCATCGTCCTCATGATCCCAACGCAACTTGAACGGGTTCAAACAGATGTCGTATGAGTGAGATACCGTGTTCTTTTCATTTTGCCAAACAGGCAAAATTTCGTTGACCGTGCAGTCTGTACAGTTCGTACATTGTTGATGTGGTAGTTAACCGTATAGTGACATGGTAGATGGGTTGGCATGTTGACTGGGTAGGCTCTATAGCAGACACATGGATGAATCTGATGTTGACACGTGTCATTATTTTGGCAAGTGGTATGGTGCCACGTGTCACCCCTCTAGTGAGTAAAATGGGTGAAGTATGTGGGGGTCGAACCTCCAACCTTTGGATGGCACATCAAAGCTTTGGCAGGGTTGGGATACTATCCCGCCTATGGGTGTTAAGTAACACTATAGTCTATTTAAATTTATTTGAATTGCAATGAACGATTGGGCGGTGGACTAAAGGGTCGGGGCCTAGCCCTAGCCCCCAGCACATACACCATACAACCATACCATGTAACTAGTGGCGCACACAATGGTTGGAACTTGGTGTTTATCCCCCGGTCACAAATCGCTTTACCACATGACCACACACCTTCTCGCAGAGGAACAAGTCAACGGGCACGTAATTGTTAGGTCATTGGCCACATGGGGCCATATGACCGAGTTCTCCGTCGAGGATTGGGGGCCAGCGCAAGTGGTCCTACATTTTCGCATGTTTTGTGGGATCGTGGCGTGTGTTGGGTTTTGGCACGGAAAACACACAGAGGTCGAGTTATTCTAATAGTGGGTGCAATTTGGCAAGCAGGTACAGCAAGCTTGAAGGGGAAAACTTCCAGGAGGTGTAACTTATTCATTTTTTGGCCAAACCAGTTGTCGAAAAAGTCCATCTAGGGGTTTTTGGACGTTCTGGAACCATTGGAGACATCTATTTTGTATTATTAGCACTGTAAGAGCACTTTTTTAAGCATAATGAAAATGATCCAAGGGAAGCTGGACCAGGAGATGTAGCCCAAGAGAGGGGTGAACTCCTTTATCATTTGTTGTGTTATGTGTTCATTAATGATGGTTTTTATATGTCTGATATGATGCTCATGATTAATTAAAAACTCATTAAACTTATGTGTTAGTAACTTGATCCAATTACCCAAACACATACCATTTTTACACTTGCAATTTAAGGGAAAACAAACCCATTTCATTTTCAGATCAATGGGGATAGTTTTGACAAACATACATATTGGCACGCCTCAACCCCTTTTCATACTGTTCACAGTAATTTTTGTGGTCCACATTCTTCTCCTTCTTTCTCTGGGTGCAAGTATTTTTTAACTTTCATTAATGAGTTCTGCAAACACACTTGGGTTTACTTCTTAAAACTTAAGAGCAAATTTTTTGACAAGTTTTTGTCCTACAAGGCCCTTGTAGAAAACAATCTGAACATCAACTTCAAAGGTTACTAATAGATAATGGAGGCAGATATGTGAACAATAAATTTACAAGTTACTACACTATACAGGGGATTCAAATGAAACATATTGTTCCATATAAACCATAGTGAAATGGTGTTGTTAAAAGAAAGAATCACACATTAAAGGAAATGGCTAATTGTGTGATCTACTATAAAGGATTAAGTCTTCATTATTGGGTGGAAGCCATCAGTTGTGCAAATTACATAGTAAATCGCACTCCCAAAAAGTCTCTAAAAAATATAACACCTGAATAAGCAGAGACTAAAATTAAGCCAAATAAAAGCCACTTCTGTGTATTTAGTAGTGTATCATGGGCTCACATTCCCGATGAAAAAAGGAAATCTTTACAGCCTAAAAGTGAGAAGTGTATTTTTGTTGGATATTTTGAAGATGTTAAAGGTTACAAACTTCTTCAACCTCATTCTAATGAAATTATTATTAGAATAGATGTTCAATTTGATGAAAATTTCTTGGCCTACAAGCCTAGTTCGTCGTTTGTTCCATATTCGGCCTATGATCCATCTTTGGCATTTGTGACATCTTATGTTCCTATTATGTTTTCTTCTTCTTCAGATGATGACAATGCGGTTGAAAATCCACCTCTTCTTATTCACCTTCCTTCAGATGAGTCCATTGAACATTAACCTGCACCAGTACCACCACTTCCTAAATGGTCTAGTTCAACTCGAGAAGCAGCTAGCAATCTTGTCGGTGATCCTTCAAATCAGTGTCGGACAGATTCACAGTTATAGGAATCCTCTTCTCTTTTGGCTCAAGTTTCAAAGACACGTGATCCAGACACATTTTCAAAAGCTTCAGGTCATCTATATTGGGACACAACAATGAATGAAGAGAATCGTTATTTAATGGTGAACGATACTTGGGATCTTGTACCTCTTCCGAAAGGAAGAAAACTTTTTAGATGAAAATGGGTTTATAGAACTAAATATGCATCAGATGGAAGTGTTTAAAGACACAAGGCCCAATTAGTTTCCAAAGGGTTCTCTCAAATTCAAGGCATTGACTATAATGAAACCTTTTCTCTCGTAGAAAAAATGAATTCCATCTTCCTTG
>SNQJ01S0144523.1:1951-13402 GCA_010110895.2 Picea sitchensis
GTGAGGGCTTTACCTGGAGCCATGGGAACACCTTGAGGTAGTGGTCGAACGTGTGGTTGCACCCAAAGATACTATAATAAATGGTATCGTGACCCGTGCACACATAAGTGGATCAAAGCCCACCCTCATGTCCTTCAACTTTTAAAGTCCCCGAGGTGTAGGATAGTCGGTGACAGAGTGTGTTGTTAAGCCACTCCGTGATGTTAAGTCACCGGTTCGCCACTCGTGATGTTAAAGTCACCGGTTCGAAACCTGCGGGGACAAAAAATCCAACCATGTTAAGGGTTGGTGTGGCTCCAACCATGTTATGGGTTGGTGTGGCTCCAACCATGTTAAGGGTTGGTGTGACTCAGGCCAGGTGCGATCCCCGGGTGATTTTGACGGCTTAGATGCCCCTGAGTCGCGGTTTCTCAAGCAACAGGTTAATCGCATGGCCAACAGGTCCCACACAAATTAACAAACAAACAAAAAAATATTATTTGATTTTTTAAATTAACGTTTTTATTAGTTGATCTCGCTGGCTCAAGCATGAACTGTGCAAAACAATTTCAATTTTGTTATGATGTAACATTGATACAATATACTTATTTAATTTTTAATTTTTTAATTTTTTTATTATTTTTGTATAGGGTGAAATTGTTAATTTATTTTATTTTTTATTATTTTGTATATGGTGAAATTGTTAACTAGTCGAATTTGTATTTTTATTATTAATATTTTTGTATTTTTATTATTATTAATCTTATGATTAGCAATTGAAGGTGCGCATATTTTTAGTGGTCCTCATAAATTAATGAATGAGATTTCGTGTTCATAACTTTCTTGCATTTTTTAATGCTTAAGTTTCTTTGTTTACTTTTTCACATTTACTTAATATGATTAATATTTTATTGCCATTATCAGTGATTGCCACGTTTACCTAATTAACAAAGATTTACCTAATTAACAAAGATGTATAAAACACTTCATTGTCAAGTTCAATTGATTTAATAAGTCTTTTGACAATCATGTAGCCTAAATAAATTAGATTCCTATATTATGATGTAATTTGTCTTCATTGAAATAGATTATGAACATAATCTCACCTGTATGGTTTTCTTCTAATTCTAAATCAATACACATACTATATAACTTTCATCACCAACTATTATCCACCCTAAAAACAATACTCATACTCAAATTGTCAAGTTCAATTGATTTAATAAGTCTTTTGACAATCATGTAGCCTAAATAAATTAGATTCATATATTATGATGTAATTTGTCTTCATTGAAATAGATTATGAACATAATTTCACCTATATGGTTTTGTGCTAATTCTAAATCAATACACATACTATATAACTTTCATCACCAACTATTATACACCCTAAAAGCAATACTCATACTCAAATTAAAATGTGAGGAAAAAAAATTACAAGTAATCATTTTGACTAAAATGACCCATTATAATAATGACTAGGAAAAGTCACCGGTAAAATTCTCTCCGTACAGAATGGGCGACGAAATTATTGCAGATTTTGTATATAATGATCGCGAGTCGCGACTCGAGAGAATTTTGAGCGATTTTGCATTTAAAATGATTATAATATTATTTGTATTTAAATTATGAGAGGATAATTAAATCGGTGAAGACGAAGGAACGAAAAAATCTCAGAAGAATTCGATTTTTCAAAAAGGTAATAGACGCATTTCCATGAAAGTGCTTTTGATAAACTTTTGAACTTATTCTCGTACAAAAATTCGATTCTCCTAAAAGGTAATTGGGCTTTTCCATGAAAGTGCTTTGGAAAACTTTTTAACCATTATGATTTTTATGTTTAATGGAATTATTTGATTTTTAAGTTTAATGGAATTATTAATAATTAAATTGATTTTTACAGTTAATTAGTTGATTACTTTTTAGGCATTGAGAGGCTTATACCTATTAAAAAATTCTAGATTAATTAGTCTTTTAATTAAAAATATGCAATGTAAATATAGTATCTTATGGTGTTGGGGCTACAAACAACGCTCTGCAAGGTTTAGGGTTTTAACGCTCCATAACTCATCCAACCTGACCTCCTCTGACCTACCCTGTACGTTGATCGTTGCTGCTCAACGGCTCTGAACACCATAACAAAATGGGCACAGAGGGAGGGGTGAAAGCCCCCTCTTACCGTAATGTCGCAACAAATGCACCAGAGAATTCCAGAGTGTGTCGTCCATCCTTTGAGCCGCTTCTGCACATGTGAGAACAATACCTATAAGAAGAAATGGATGGAAGTAAAGAATCGAATATGGATGCAGAGTCCTCGCATTCAAAAGCAGCTCGGGTCTGGATACCCGAAAAATGTATCCCCCAAGCCCCGGTTGCGCCTAGGTATATTATCAAAACCACCAGGATAGGGGAGCACACGCAGTTTATGAGGGACCATGCCCTCATAGGAAAATTCCTAAGTCTCTGGCCCTCAGAAAAGGACCTAGCTTGTTGGATCAAGGTGTGGTGGAACTCCAAGGGAGACTATGAGCTCCAACTAAGCTCCAAAGGATTCTTTACAGTAATATTCTACAACCTGGAAGACAATGATCAGATCTTTGAAGGAGGTTTGTATTTCTACAACTCTACTGGCATTTACCTGGGATTCTGGACAAATCACTTTTTCCACTCTTAAAGTGGAAGATTTGTGGATAGACACCCCCAACAGTTCTCCCTGGAAAAACTGGAAATCTACCCATCAGGAACTCCAAGTGGACAGGGGCTGTGACCTGCAACGCTGGAAACATGCAACTTCCCAAAGGCGAATCCAGAAAAGTATAGACCAAGACCTTCTCAGATGGGGATACACACCTCATGGAAGCTTCACTCTCAAGGAGGGATACACTCTACAGGAGAAATTCCATAATCTTAAAAAAGATAGCATCCGGACAACAATATGGAAATCAAAACTCTTGCCCAAAATCTCTACCTTCCTCTGGCTTCTACTTTAGAACAAGATCTTAACTTGGGACAATCTTCAAAGATGAGGGTTCATTGGCCCCTCGATTTACCATATATGCCATCTCCAAGCAGAAACCATGGAGCACCTCCTAAACAACTGTCCACTTAGTGAGATCATCTGGAACCTGGCCACTCAACTCATGAAAAGAAACAAATGAGTTCAAAACAACATCATAAGCACCATCAAGGATTGGGGCTCCGGTTCCTTCAAAAGTCTTATCCTGAACAAAACCTAACAACTCTTACTAGGCTTCATAGTTTTGCAACTATGGAAAGAGAGGAACAGAATAATCTTTCATTCCCAACCCTCTCCTCCTACCCTCCTCTGGAATACAATCCTCTTGCATCTTCAAGAAACTCTTCAGCTACAATTGTGGACCAAGGAAGACTTCCCCACTGACCCAGATGAGCTCTTGCTCCTCAACTCTTGGGGCTTCTCGTTTGCACACTCCACCTCTCCTCAGCAGCCCCCCCTAAATTCAATAGCCCTCAGTCCCTCTAAGTGGTTCCCCCCCGCCTGGCTTCCATAAAGTCAACTTTGATGGAGCATCAAAGGACAATCCAAGACACTCAGGCTATGGAGCGGTCATAAGAAATAGCCTGAGCCAAATTCAAAGCCTCATTACAAAAAATCTAGGATGCGACACCAACAATTCAGTAGAAATTTGGGGTCTTATTAGAGGAGTGTAAATGGCTCTAGATCAAAACCTCACATGTCTGATCATAGAAGGTGACTCCAAAATCATAATAGATTTGGCAACAAAAATCTTGAATGAAAGAGATCTAAGGAAAATCACTCCTAGTTGGAGGGAGTTGTTTTCCAAATTCGCGAAGTCGTGAAACACAAGAGAGAATATGGATCATTGGAGCACAAGGAGATCTGGACCGTTGATCTGACCCCATTGATCTGACACAAGAAGATTTCAGGAACTCGACAATCGGGAGTTCGAAGCATGGAGGGAGCTACTCTCCAAAGTTGCGAAACATGAGAAAGAATCTGGACCATTGGAGCACGAGGATATCTGATCCGTTGATCTGGTCCCGAAGGACTCGCAAGCTCGGGTATCAAAAGAAGGGGAACACTCAGTTCTTCGTTATCCCGAAATGCGAAGACTCGAAATTGGGAGAAGCGAAGGGTTGCGAAATGCGAACTCGTGATTTGACCGTAGTTGTCGGATCATGGAAGGTCGTGGACCCTTGATCTGATGCAAGTTCGAGGGTTCGGGTTTCGGAAGAGAAGAGCGAAGTCACGAAGAAGATCTCAATCGTTGGCTGTGGACCTTCGGGGACCGCTGATCTGATCCGAAGGTTTCGAGGATTCAGAATTCCGAAAATTCATGAAGAGCAATGTAATTTTGTAACCAACAGCCCTACCTTTTGCAACCAGTTACAAGCATTTATGTATTCACAGATAGGGTGTAGGTTTTTGTAAGCTTACAGTTGGCAATAATATAAGGATCTACTTTATTTACAAAAAAAAAAATGCAATGTGCTTGTAAGATTTAACGAGTTATTCTGCATTTGTTATTCATTAGGGCGTCTAATTAACACGGATTATTCATTGACCTGATTAACCTACTTGTCAGGTTTAAGCTATGGCGAGCCGAGCCGAGCCTCAAGATGACTGATGGCAAAATGCCCTGCACCAAGATGCAATTGTCTCTCCCCTTTTGTTAGCCACGGGTTAAGAGACTCTGCTAGTTTTTTGATATTTTTCATTGAAATCAGGTCATAAATGTGGGTGAAATGGTTTATTTATATTGTTTAAATTATTTTTTGAATGCATAAATAAATTCATCATCTTGAAAAACCTTTCGAACATTTTCATTATACACACATTCAACAACTCGAATCTACCGTTTCAACAATTTTTGATTGGATTTCAAAACAAATTGATTAACCACGAAGAAAAAAAACCAAAACTAATTACTCAAAGAGGCCTATACCTATTGAAAACAACTAAAATTTATGTCATTGTAAGTGTAGTAATCATTTCATTTTAAAGCTTGAGTAACTGAGTAACACGAATTATTGATTAACCTGCTTACCACGTATAAAATATGGTGGAGTATGTGGTGACACGATAATGAGTAAACAGAAACAGAAACTTCGGTAGACTTTGGTATTTGTATAACGAAAAGTCTCAGTATTTGTATCCATTTGTATCTCTCTTTAATGGAGGATGATGTAACTCTAACACGTCTGAGATTTGACTAATCTCTGAATAGGAAACATGCTTAATCCAGATACCTTCGTCTACTGTTTCGGTCAACTGCGCCATGGAGGAAAAGTATAACTTCTAGAAGACAACGAACAAGTCTATTCTAAAATTCTGAGAAAGTGGGTTATCCACCACTTACTTGTCTGCCTCAACAAATCCGGAAGTTTGATTAAAGAATTCTCAAATAATGAACAGCAAAACACTAAACAATTTCCCTGGATGTTAAAAACCCAAAGTCGTTTGCGGGTTTATACCGAATTTTCACCTACCCAGCCTCCCGAGTAATCGAGGTCAAAAAATGGATATATGAGACGTGCAGAGAATGATAATTCTGTTCCTGTTTATGATTATAATTATGCCTGGAAACACACCAACATCTCGCTTTTTCCGTCAATGGAGGCCTCGTCCACTCTTCCGTGTTTCGACGGGTTTTCTTCTTCTAAAATCAACAGCTGAGCGCGGCTGACGACAGCAAGAACAAGAAGTTGCAACGCTATCGCTTAAACGTC
This sequence comes from Picea sitchensis, assembly GCA_010110895.2. Taxonomy (NCBI): domain Eukaryota; kingdom Viridiplantae; phylum Streptophyta; class Pinopsida; order Pinales; family Pinaceae; genus Picea; species Picea sitchensis. Next base: position 7,661 of record SNQJ01S0144523.1, read on the forward strand.
TCGGACTTATAATCCTCGTCGTGTCGGAGAAATTATATGATCCCAATTCTCCTATCGCGATTATTTGAAGGTAATCCTCGTCGTGTCGGAGAAATTATATGATCCCAATTCTTCTATCGCGATTATTTGAAGGTTTCAGGGTACAGCAATTAGCAGAAAAAAAATATCATGGCAGGCCGAGATATGATGTTAGTTGCTGCATATTGTTTTAGCATAATCGTGTCGGGTGCTTATGGATTCAATATGAAGAATATTTCGAATTTCTACCCCGCCCCGTCTTTTATGAATTATTCTGCTGTAGCCGGGGCCTGGGAAGGGTTTAAGAACCTGACGAACGGTTGCAAGGGCGACCGGATGCAAGGCCTGCCCGACCTGAAGCGCTACTTTCACCACTTCGGTTATCTCGGCGCGCAGAACAACATGACGAACGACTTCGACGAGGAAGTCGAGAGCGCCGTCCGGACTTACCAGAAAAACTTCGGGCTTAACGTTACCGGGGTCCTCGACGAGGCCACGATTTCTCAGCTCATGATTCCCCGGTGCGGGCGCGAGGATATCATCAACGGGACCTCGGCCATGCGGGGGCGGAGTCTCTATACGTTCTTCCCGGGGAATCCCCGATGGGGGTCTGACAAGAAGGAGCTCAGGTACGCCTTCTCGCCGGACCACGAGGTCTTGTCAGAGATCAGCCTGGCCGAGCTGAGCACCGTCGTCGCGCGTGCCTTCAAGCGCTGGGCCGCCGTGATCCCCATAACGTTTACCGAGAGCTCCGATTATTCTTCCGCGGACATCAAGGTCGGGTTCTACAGCGGCGACCACGGCGATGGGCACTCCTTCGACGGCCCCCTCGGTACCCTCGCCCATTCCTTCTCGCCGCCCGACGGGCGCTTCCACTTAGACGCGGCGGAGTCCTGGACTGTCGACCTATCCTCCGACTCGGCCGCCACGGCCATCGACTTGGAATCCATCGCCACCCACGAGATCGGGCACCTGCTGGGGCTCGGCCACACGACCGAGAAATACGCCGTCATGTATCCCAGTATCTCGCCGCGAACCAGGAAAGTCGACCTCGTCCTCGACGATGTGGAAGGCGTCCAGTATTTATACGGCGCCAATCCCAACTACAACGCCTCTGCCGTCCTCGCCCAGAACGAGACCAGCTCTGCATCTCCGCCGCAATTCTCCCCTGCACCTCCTCTGCTCTTCCCAATTATTTTCCTGATTTCCTGTCTGGTGACATTGATTCTCTGACTGCAGGTTCCCTCACTTTCCCCTGGAGCTCCTCTCTTCCCAATTATTTTCTCGATTTCCTGTCTTGTGACATTAATTCTCTGACTGCAGACTGCAGGTTCCCCCCTTACTTTACCCTATGGCCCAAATTCATTTGATTCGATATCAGACATTCTTCTGTCAAATATTATTATTTACTGTACGATTACATTTTTTCGGCTATGTATTCCGACATGGATGTCATAAACCCATCGACATTTGTCGATGTAAATCTGATTTGATTGATACACGACAAACAGGAAAATATTGTGACTTTAGCCACGTGGCATGTAATATTATATTATTTATATGTAATTTCATCCATTTATGCCATTGTGGATTCCTTCCGTGTCCGTATCTTGACCAGTAATTCCGTGTCTGCACCAATAATTGAGTATGGATCTTTCACCAAATGGTCAAATGGGTTTCACATCATGGCTAATTTCGAGGTAACATTAATCACGATGTAAATGGGTTTCTGGTTAATTCTCAGGGTTAACATTAAGCAGCATGTAATGATTGGTTCACTAGTTTTTTATTTAGTAGGTTCTATGGTTAGTAGAGTGTATCAAATGGATGGAATGGAAAATGCACAAAATCAATGTTTTAGTTTTAATTTAAAGGTTTTAAGTTTTGGTTCTTTTCATATTTTCAGAGTATCAGTGAGAAATTGTTAGATTCGAGTGATTATTTCTATAAAATCTGAATGCCTCAAGAATTTATTAGCATGCTGAGTTTATTTTTGTATTAAAAATGAATTTTAAACAACAAAAAATAGTGATTTCATACAGATTTATGTCTCAAGATTCGACAAATAAAATTAAAACTTAAAATAGTTAAACAATCCATAAACCAATTATTCACTTACTACATAATATTTAATATTAATAAATTTATGTCTAAATCAATTATATAAAAAAATATAATTTTTTAATCAAAATATTATTTATCAAATTTAATTTAAATTAATGGATGAATTCTCAACTAAACTATTAAATAAATATAGTTAACCAACTATCAATTATAGGTCGATGTAAATTTTTAACCAACATCTTAAATTAAACCATATTCATTTTTTTTTCATCAAAATGTTAATTATCAAATTTAATTTGAAAATCAATATATCAATTCTCAACCAAACTAAAATGTTAAATGAATATATAATTTTCAAATAAATGCTTCTAAACCAAATATTGTTAATGTGGATTTTTATTCAAAATGTCAAATGAAAACATGTTCAATTTATTTAAGTTTACATTGTTGATTTTTATGATAGCGCTTTTAATTTTGTTATAAATTTTATAAATAGTCAAAGTTTTTATCCATTTAAAACTTTTAAGGTATTATTAATGATCTAAATACAAAAATGTCTCTACGAAATGATGATTTTTTCCGGGGATATAATATGTAAGCATAACCCAAATCATCATCATCACATGTATATAATATGTCATCAAATCATCATCACACATTCATGTATATAATATGTTATCACATGTATATAATATGTTTTTTCATATAATATGTTTTTTCATAGAGAATTTTGTATTTAAACTCAATTGAGTTTTTAGGTTTCATTTGGTTCTTAAGCTTTGAGAGGTCGTGAATTTAAATCCATCAACAACGGATACTTTGAGTGTCACATGGGGATTGACGGTCTGAATTTAGCTCAACTATGACATGTTTCAGGTTGGGTGAAGAGTATAAAGATAATGTTCCCAAATGATAGTGAGTGGGTTATTTATGATTGTTTAAGAATCTAAACCAAAATAATTGTGAAAATCGCTTTTTTTATAAGGAAAAAAAGAAAATTGATTCATAATAATAATAGGTATTAATCAACTAAAAATACACTTATTTCAATTCTTGATCGAAATCTAGTGGGCCTAATGGTTAAGAACATGTGTTTCGTCCTAGGAGGTCACATATTCAAATCCAAAGAGGGATAGGGTATGTACACCTCCATAAACTTTAGTAATCAAATCGTTGAGAGGTCACATATTCAAATCCAAAGAGGGATAGAGTATGTACACCTCCATAAACTTTAGTAATCAAATCGTTGTGTGGAAAGAGTCTCTTATCCCACAAACAAAAAGATTTCATACACCGATTTGATGTTTGACTTGACCATAACCTTAAAATTAAATTAATAATAATATTATTATTATTTGATTACTCTAATATTGTATATCTTCCCCTTAAATGCTATAATGCTATTGAAACTTTTGTAGATTCACTACACGCCCATATCAAAAGTGTTCGAAATAAAGACGAAAGTATCAAAATGAAATATATAGTTGTAATAAAACTACACGCCCATATCAAAAGTGTTCGAAATAAAGACGAAAGTATCAAAATGAAATATATAGTTGTAATAAATATTTTTTTGAAGATAAGAAACCAACGGTTGAAATAACAATGGAATCAAATGAGACCCCATGACATGATTCATTTGATTTGATTATCTTATTGAGGCAAAAACATGTAATGAATTCAATCATATTTATATAGAAAGTAAATAACTTGGCCCATATTTTGTATTGAGCGAAAACATGTAATGAATTCATTTATTCAATATTTTATACAAAAATTAAATTACTTGGTCCATATTTTGTTTTGCACATAGATAGTAGTACACGCATGATAATTATGAAAACTCTAGTGCAGTCAAATCCTTTTAATTTGACACATGGAATTGACTAGGTGTGGTCAACATGGGAAGGATTGCTACACATAGATTGGGATATAAGGGAATATGCTATGAGCATAATAAGAAGGAGAATTATAGAATTTGTTAGAACACGCAAAGTATCATAACTTGTATAGATATATCTCTTACTATGCCCTTGGTGTGACAATTAAGTATATATAATGTGTTCATAATTTTTTTTTTTGTTTCTTAACTTGTTATATCATAACATGGCTTAACATGCCTTCATTCATTGAAGGAGTTGGGAAATAGAAGGCTCAGGGAAAGTGAGATAGGTGAAGAGAAGGAATGGAAGATGTAGGGATTTTTAAAAAAGATTTAAGAATGAGTGAATATGTATGGGAGATGTAGGGATTTTTTAAAAAGATTTAAGAATGAGTGAATATGTGGTAAAAGTTCAAAAGTTTTTTTTAGTAAGATAGTTATGCATTTTTAAGTAAGATAGCTATGCATAAGGGTTTATGTTGTAAGGGATTTGTGGTTAAAATGTTAAAATTAAGGGAAATAATGAAATGGAGGTAAAGAAAGATTAAAGTAATACAAATGAAATAGATCATAAATATTTATGTTGTGATGAATTAGTGGTTAAAATGTTAGGTTTAAGCAATTTAACTTAATTGAGATGTAGGTAAAGAGAAACTATAGTAAGAAAAATGAAACCAAGGTAGAGAAGTATTAAGGGAAGAATGTTCGTTATGTTTCAATTTAAGAACATAAAAAAGTACAAATTGAGAGTGAGTTATGTAGAATGATATATTTCCTTGAAAACAATTCAAATGTTCTTTTGAGACATCAACCAACACATTTACAGTAAAGTTTAAGAATAAAAAAAAAGTACAAAGTGAGAGCGAGTGATGTAGGAGATATTTCTTTGAAAATGTTCTTTTCAGACTTCAATCGACAAATTTACTGTAAAGTCTAAGAATAAAAAAAAGTACGAAGTGAGAGCGAGTGATGTAGAAGGAGATATTGCCTTGAAAAAGGTCCAAATGTCCTTTTGAGACATCAACAAACAACTTTACCGAAAAGGCCTAATAAAGGGAAATAACAAAGGAGGTCAATTACTATGAGGCATGAAGAGAGAAGATCTTAGTAAAATTCTTGAGATTTAAAATTAATGATTTGCCTAATGAGAGACACATTAATGGTTATGGAGGATGACATATTTATAATGTCCTGCATATTGACGTTTTTATAAACTAATTTGATACCTTTAGGGAGGGTGTGCGTTAATTTGTCCAAGCCGATGCAAATTTGAATTTTGTTTTCCTCTAAGGGTTTGTCACAAACCCCTATCCAATCGCTCCTATGATTTCCTTTTGTCACTTCATATATATATATATATAATTACTAAATAATAGTATTAAGTCTTACTATTTTATTTTACTAGGAAAATATCATAACTCTATATTCAAGAAGAAAAAAAGTTAATTTAGAAAGTACACGAGGCACGAGAAGCAAGAAAGACCTAACCAACTATTCAAAAAAAATCTAAATTTTGATCATGACGCTAGATAACTTCAACACACACACACACACAAAATAAGGCTTCTTGAGACTAACTATCCAACAATTTAACAAGTGACTAAACCATCAAAAAATAAAAGTCTGGCATAGCAGAAAAGGATCCAAACAAGCATGGAAACATAAAAATAAGAACATAATCAAAACCTTCATGTTGAGGTTAAAATATAGGCTAAATCCAAGTGTGCATGGGCTCTTGGGGATGTTTTTCATCCTCCATATGCACCACTAGCACTATA
>SNQJ01S0144524.1:0-16159 GCA_010110895.2 Picea sitchensis
GTCGATAATTTCCATCTTCAGGATGGGTTGTTGTGTCATCTGGGCCATATCTCTGTTCCATCAAGTGAGCGAGCAAAGATTATATCGGAAGCCGACTACAGTTGAGTGGTAGGACACTTCGGTGTCAAAAAGACAGTGGCGATGCTACAAAAACATTTCTACTAGCCAAAACTTAGACAGGAGGTCAGCAAGTATATTAGGCCTTTCACTGCCTATGCTATTGCCAAACCAACAACTAAGAAACACGGCCTGTACACCCCTCTTCCTTCTCCTCAAAAACCATGGGACTCCATCTCAATGGACTACATGTCGGGCCTCTCGTCCACCAAGCGGGGAAATGACTATGTCTTAGTGGTTGTTTATTGCTTTTCTAAAATGGGGATTCTGGTTGCCTGCAAGAAGAGCATCACAGCAGAAGCCACTACCAAGCTCTTCTTTGAATGAGTATGGGTAAATTTCGGAATCCCACAAACCATTGTCTCAGATCGGGACAGTCGGTTTCTCAGCACATTCTGGTCAAGCCTCTGGTCACTGCTGGACACCAAGCTCACCAAATCCACGGCCTTCCACCCCTAGACCGATGGTCAAACCGAGGTCATAAATTGAATGATCGTGAATATCCTGCACATATATAATTCCAAGCACCCTCACACATGGGCTGAGAGTCTTCCCTATGTCCAGCATCGCTACAACCAATCCCTGCATAGCTCAATCGGCCACAACCCCTTTGAGGTGGGGTTGGGATTCCAACCATTGGATCCCATAGATGTTGCACTTCCCCTTGCATTCACCTCGACCGACACCTCTCCTGCTCCAACTAAGGCTGAAAAATCCACCCGGTTCATTGAGAGGATCCAGCACATCTACCAACAAGTTCAATATATCCTACAAAAGTCTAATAACAAGTACAAGCAGCGCCATGATCAACATCAGGTTCCATATAAGTTTCAGGTGGGTGACAAAGTTTGGTTGCACTTGCAGAAAGAATTCCTTACAGGACCCCATCGGAAGCTTCGCCCACTCCATTATGGGTCGTACACCATCACCAAGGTTGTGGGGGATAATTATTTTGAGCTCAACATTCCTCCTTTTCTTGGCCTGTAGTTAGTGTTCAACGTGGACCTCCTTCGGCCTTATTTCCCACCATTATTGGACACCTAAAACATAGCAGAACAATTGACACCAATAGAGATCAACCCCAACTTCATACAATAGGCATCCAGTGATCATATTGTGGACACACAGATCAAGGGCACTCAACAACAAAGGATCCAACTTTATTGAGTCGTCAAAGCAGGGAAGCTCCTGCACCAAGGCAAGTGGCTCAACCGGGCCCAAATTCAGCAGAAATTTCCTCATCTGATGGGGGAAATCAACGCAATGGAGACCATTGCTTCCTAAGGAGGGAGGATTGATCCAGGTGGATTCCGGTGGCCACCCACCTTTTCCAGCTGGCTCAAAACAACTTTCTAGAAATTTTGTTAATTTACTATTTTTAGCAGTTTTTCGGGACCTGAAGTTTCGGAGTCATTTTGAGGCCCTAAATGATGTTTTTTGGGGTATGTTGTTGTCGCCAAATTTCAACATGAAATTTTGTGCAACTGTTGTATTCCTCGGATAGATCTTTCCAATGGGCTATCACACGCCTAAAACGAATATCGTATGCAAAAGTTACGACCCTGGGAAGTTGATCTACTGACTTACCCAAATAAGGCCTACATGAATTTTGGCGCTTCATCTCCTAGGGTTAGGTTTTTGTATGTTTAAGGTTTTTGAAACTCCTGTTTACTGTAAAAATTTCTTGAGAGCCTCATTGTAATCATATTCTTGCGAATGAGCGTAGTCGTCACATCTCTTCTCAGAGATAAGCCACCAGCATTCCAGCAAGCTTGTTTTTCGGTGCATTTTACAGTTTCAGCTTGTTTCCTTATTGAATAGAAAATCACTTTTACTATATCTATGATATTCTGTGTTAAGCATATGGTAATAATCTGTAGTCATTTCTTTCTACTCATAAAGTCCATATCAGTGGTATCAGAAAGGTCTGCTGCTTTTCCTCTTAATGCATGTCCCCAACGAGGTCGAAGTACAAAGAGTTGGGTCTCGAGCTTGTTTCTCTTGAGGAAAAAATCTCTCACAAACTCAAGCGACCTGACATGGAAGGAGAAAATAAAGATGATAGGATAGGAGGTCCTTTCAAAATTTTGATTGAGGAATCCCTCACAAAATAGAGGAACGAGATGATGAATAATTTCGCGCAAATCCTTCAGTGGCTACCAACAGGCGACGGATCTTCTTTGAGTAGAGGCACCGCCCCCTTAAAGGTACATATAAACTTCGATATTCCTATATTTGAAGGTTAGATAGGTGTAGATGTTGTAGACAAGTGGTTGAATCTACTAGAAGGGTATTTTTCTATCCATAACTTTTTGAATAGAGAAAAGATTACTTTTTCTCTCCTCAAAGTCGTTCCCCATGTCAAAGATTGGTGGGAAACTTTCTGTGAGAAAAAGGAAACAGAGGAACCCTCACTATTTACAGTCATGACCACCTGGGAATCCTTCAAAGATGTTATTAAGTAACAATACTACCCTTTCAGAAGTTATGATGACTTGTATACCAAATGGACCACACTGCGGCAAGAAAGAGACCAAGCGGTGCCAGATTTCACAAATAGCGTCCATACCTTGTGCACCAAGCTGGGTATCAAAGATTCAGAGTGACATCTAGTGCTAAAGTATCACGGTACTCTGCATAGATACATCCAAACCAAAATGGAATTTTTGGACATCTCATCCTTGGGCACGGCCTACCGATATGCGGTCAAAATTGAGCGGAAGCTCAAACAAAAGACTCGACAATTTGGGTCAAGGAAGCCCTCACAAAAAAATCCAGGAAAGGGTGGCCCCAACCCATAGAATAAACGACAGAGAAAATATGGATAGTATCAGGACAACTAGTCCAAGCCGCAAGCAAAGAAGGACATCGTAAAGACAAAGAAAGATACCAGGAAGTGGTGCAACTTCCATAAGAGCCCTTGGCATAATAGTGTTGACTGTCGCTCAAAGCAGTCGCTGGTGGTCGAAGTGAAAGCCTCTGAATCAGATGCGGGTTATGAATTAGAGTCAGAACTATAAATGGGAAGACAGATCATTGACACAGAACCCAGTTCCACCGTTGCTACCACCAAGCTCCAGCATGGTGAACCCGACGAGCCAGAAGAAGGAGAGTGCCTCTTCCATTCACATATGTGGGTAAAAGGCACCCTGCTACACTTCATCGTTGATAGTGGTAGCCAGAAGAACCTCATCTCAGCAGAGTTCATCAAGTGACTGGCCCTACCAATAATGCCGCACCCACAACCCTACACCATTGGATGGCTCCGCTAAGGAAGCAAACTCCACGTTAGCCAATAGTGACGACTGTCGTACGACATCAAGCACTTAAAAGATGAGGTATTGTGTGATGTTGCTCCTCTCGAAGTTTTTGATGTTCTTTTGGGCCAACCTTTTTTATTGAAATGTCATGTTGTATATGAGTCTAGGCCTCATAGTGTTATTATTACTTTGAACAGGAAATTGTACAGGATACACGAGGCTGTCCCACCTAGTGTTATTTCCTTGATCTTTGCTAAGCAATGCAGGAAGGTCATCTCTCAGACGGGGAAGTTTGTCTTCTTCATGATTCAATCTCATAATGAGAGAAATATCATAGCCACATATAGGGTCTCTGCGACCGACCTCTCCACACAGCAGAAGCAAGTAGATAAGGTCGTGGAAGAATACTCGGATAACTTCTCCTCACCTACTGTGGTACCTCTGCACTGCTAGGTCGAGCACGCCATCGATTTGACCCCTGTCACACCGCTGCCCAATGGTTCAGTCTATCACCACTCTCTGTTAGAGAATGAGGAAATCAAGTGACAGATCCAAGAATTGCTCCACAAGGGGCACATCCATCCCATCTCATCACCTTGAGGGAGCCCAATTGTGTTGATACAAGAGAAAGATGGAACCTGGCAACTTTGCATTGATTACCGGGCTTTGAATAAAATCATAGTCAGAAACCGGTACCCGATTCCCCGAATCGATGACCTCCTTGATCAACTCATGGGGGTGAAATACTTTAGAAAGATTGATCTAAAGTCTGGCTACCACCAGGTTCCGATAGAACAGACAGATGTATGGAAGACCGCCATCAAGTCAAAAGAAGGACTTTTTGAATAGTTGGTCATGCCCTTTGGTCTGACAAATGCTCCAACCACTTTCATGAGGATGATGGACGATATCCTATGACCATTCACCAATACTTTTGTAGTGGTGTATCTATATGACATTCTCATTTAAAGAAAGACTTGGGCCAAACACTTGTATCATATTCAGTAGGTTCTGCACACACTGCGCCAACACAAGCTATACTCCAACTTGGAAAAATTATCCTTCAGCATGGATAGGGTCCATTACCTAGGCTACATCATTGATCAACATGGTGTACATGTGGATCCATCCAAGATCCAAGTCATCCATGACTGGCTATCCCCAACCACACTCACTGAGCTTCAGAGCTTCTTGGGCCTTGCCAATTTCTACCGCAGGTTTGTGTTGGGATTATCCCATATTGCATGGGCCCTCAACCAAATAACCAGGGGTGGTGGTAAGGAGAAATTTGCAAGGGGTCGTCCCCAACAACAAGCATTTGATGATTTGAAGTAGCGCTTGTGCTCATCCCTAGTACTTTCACTACCAAACCTGCAGCAGCCCTTTGAGATTGAGACTGATGCTTCAGACTATGTTGTGGGTGTCGATCTCACAGAGCACGGGCACCCCGTGGCCTATCATAGTGAGACACTATTAGATGTTGTCTGTAAGTACCCTACTTACGACAAAGAAATGTACTCCATTGTGCAATCCTACCGCCAGTGGAGACATTACATTCTTGGGATGGAGACAGTCATCCAAACTGATCATAAGCCACTACAGTTCATGCAGACACAAGGAAAATTTCAGAATGACCGCCATCAAAAGTGGTCCACATACTTGCATCAATTCCACCTCAACATCAAGTATAAAACAAGAAGAACCAACCATGTCATTGATTGCCTCAGCAGACCACTAGTCATGACACTCACCACAGTGCTAGACTCTTGCGGCCATGAGACCTTTGGATGGCCCCAACTCTATGAGACAGACCCGAACTTCGCCACCACCTACCAAATGTTGGGTGCAAAGGCAGTTGTCGATAATTTCCATCCTCAGGATGGGTTGTTGTGTCATCTCAGTCATATCTGTGTTCCATCAAGCGAGCGAGCGAAGCTAGTCTGGGAAGCCCACTACAGTCGGGTGGTAGGAAATTTCAGCGTTGAAAAGACAATGGTGATGCTACAAAAACATTTCTACTAGTTGAAACTTCGACAGGAGGTCAACAAGTATATCAGGTCTTGCATTGCCTATGTTATTACCAAACCAACCACTAAGAAATAGGTCCTATACACCTCTCTTCCTACTACTGATAGGCCATGGGAATCCATCTCAATGGACTACATGTCGATCCTCCCCTCCACCAAATAGGGAAATGACTGTGTTTTTGTGGTTGTTGATCTCTTTTCTAAAATGGCGATTATGGTTACCTGCAAGAAGAGCATCACAGCAAAATCCACTGCCAAGCTCCTCTTTGAACGAGTCTGGGTACATTTTGGAATACCACAAACCATTGTCTCAAATCAGGACATTCGATTTCTCAACACATTCTGGTCGCCCCTCTGGTCACTGCTGGACACCAAGCTCACCAAATCCACAGCCTTCCACCCCTAGACCGATGGCCAAACCAAGGTCATAAATCGAATGATCATGCATATCCTGCGCATGTATAATTCTAAGCACCCTTGCACATGGGATGTGAGTCTTCCCTATGTCCATCATAGCTACAACCAAGCCCTGCATAGCTCAATCGGCCACATCCCCTTTCAGGTGGGGTTGGGATTCCAACCATTGGGTCCCATAGATGTTGCACTTCCCCTTGTGGTCACCTCGACCGACTCCTCTCCTGCTCCAACTGAGGCTGACAAAGCCACCTGGTTCATTGAGATAATCTAGCACATCCGCCAATAGGTTCAGGATATCCTACAAAAGTCCAATGACAAATACAAGCAGTGCCATGATAAACATCGGGTGCCACGTAAGTTTCAGGTGGGCGACAAAATTTGGTTGCACTTGTAGAAAGAACGTCTAACAGGACCCCATAAGAAGCTTCGCCCACTTTGTTATTGGTCTTACACCATCACCAAGGCTATGGGGGATAATGATTTTGAGCTCAAAAATCCTCCTTTCCTTGGACTACACCCAGTGTTCAATGTGGACCTCCTTCGGCCTTATTTCCCACCATTATTGGACACCTTAGACGTAGCAGAACAGCTGACACCAACAAAGCTCAACCCCAACTACATACAACAGGCATCTAGTGATCAAATTGTGGACACACAGATCAAGGGCACTCGAAAACAAAGGATCCAGCTTTATCAAGTCATCAAAGCAGGGCAACTCCTGCACCAAGGCAAGTGGCTCACCCAGGGCCAAATTCAGCAGAAATTTCCTCATATGATGGGGGAACTCAATGCAATGGAGACAATTTATTCCTAAGGAGGTAGGATTGATCCAGGTGGATATCGGTGGCCACCCACCTTTTCCAGATGGCTCAAAACAACTTTCTAGCAATTTTGATAATTTACTATTTTTAGTAGTTTTTCAGGTCCTGAACTTCCCGAGCTATTTTGAGGCCCTAAACGAATTTTTTTGGGGTATGTTGCTATTGTAAAATTTCAATATGCAATTTTGTGCAAATTTTGTAGTCCTCGGATAGATTTTTCCAACCGGCTATCATACACCTAAAATGGAGATCGTATGCAAAAGTTACGACACGAGGAAGTTGATGTACTGACTTACCCAAACGGGGCCCACATGACTTTTGGTGCTTCATCTCCTAGGGTTAGGTTTTTGGATGTTTAAGGTTTTTGAAACTCCTGTTTATTGTAAAATTTCCTTGAGAGCGTCATTGTAATCATCTTCTTGCGAATGAGTGTAGCCGTCACATCTCTTCTCAGAGATAAGCCGCCACCATTCCGGCAAGCTTGTTTTTCGCTGCATTTTACAGTTTTAGCTTATTTCCTTATTGAGTAGAAAACCATTTTTACTATATCTCTGATATTTTGTGTTAATCATCTGGTAATAATCTGTAGTCATTTCATTCTTCTCATAAAATCCGGATCAGTGGTATCAGAGCATTCTTCTCCTTGTCGTCTTAATGCATGTCCCCAACGAGGTCGGAGTACAAAGAGTTGGGTCTCGAGCTTGTTTCTCTTGAGGAAAAAATCTCCCATACACCCAAGTGACCTCTAATGGAAGGAAAAAATAAAGATGACAAGATAGGAGGTCCTTTCAAACTATTGATTGAGGAATCCCTCATGCAACAGAGGAACGAGATGATGGATAATTTCGTGCAAATCCTTCGGTGGCTACCAACATGCGACGCATCTTCTTCGACCATAGGCATCGCCCCCTTCAAGATACAAATAAACTTCGATATTCCTATATTTGAAGTTCATATAGACGTTGATGTTGTAGCCATGTGGTTGAATCTACTAGAAGGTTATTTTTCTGTCCATAACTTTTTGAATAGAGAAAAGATTACTTTTGTTCTCCTCAAAGTCGTTCCCCATGTCAAAGATTGGTGGGAAACTTTTTGTGACCAAAAGGAAACAGAGGAACCCACATTATTTACAGTAACGGCCACCTAACAATCCTTCAAGGATGCTATTAAGGAACAATACTACCCTGTCAGAAGTTATGACGACTTGTATACCAAATGGACCACACTGCGGAAAGAAAGAGACAAAGCGGTGCCAGATTTCACAAATATCTTCCATACCTTGACACCAAGCTAGGTATCAAATATTCAGAGCGATATCTAGTGCTCAAGTATCATGGTTCTCTAAATAGATACATCCAAACTGATATATCACAACCACATCCAGGGTCTCTGCGACCAACCTATCCACACAGCAGAAGAAAGTAGATAAGGTCATGGAAGAATACTCAGATATATTCTCCTCACCTACCGGGGTACGTCTGCACTGCCAGGTAAAGCACCCCATCAATCTGACCCCTGGCACACTGTTTCCCAATGGATCAGTCTATCGCCGCTCTCTATTAGAGAATGAGGATATCAAGAGACAGATCCAAGAATTCTTCCACAAGGGGCACATCCGTCCCAGCTCATCACCTTGCGGGAGCCCAATCGTGCTGGTACAGAAGAAAGATGGAACTTGGCGACTTTGCATTGATTACCGGGCTCTGAATAAAATCACAGTCAGAAATCGATACCCGATTCCCTGAATTGACCACCTCCTTGATCAACTCATGGGGGCCAAATACTTCAGTAAGATTGATCTGAAGTTTGGATACCACCAGGTCCCGATAGAACAGACAGATGTATGGAAGACCACATTCAAGTCAAACAAAGGAATTTTTGAATGGTTGGTCATGCCCTTTAGTCTGACAAATGCTCCAACCACTTTCATGAGGATGATGGACGATATCCTACAACCATTCACCAATACTTTTGTAGTGGTGTATCTGGATGACACTCTCATTTACAACAAGACTTGGGTCGAACACTTGCAGCATATTCAGCAGGTTTTGCACACACTGCCGCAGCACAAGCTATATGCCAACTTGGAAAAATTATCCTTCAGCATGGGCATGGTCCATTACCTAGGATACATCATTGATCAACATGGCGTACATGTGTATCCAACCAAGCTCCAAGTCATCCATGACTGGCCAGCCCCAACCACACTCACTGAACTTCGGAGCTTCTTGGGCCTTGCCAATTTCTACCACAGGCTTGTGTTGGGATTCTCCCATATTGCATGGTCCCTCAGTCAAATAAATAGGGGTGGTGGTAGGGAGAAATTTTCATGGGTTCGGCCCCAACAACAAGTTTTCAATGATTTGAATCAGCTCTTGTGCTCAGCACTAGTACTTTCACTACCAGACCTGCAGCAGCCCTTTGAGATTGAGACTGATGCTTCAGACTATGTTGTGGGTGTCGTTCTCACGCAGTACAACCACCCTGTGGCCTATCATAGTGAGACACTATCAGATCTTTTCCGTAAGTACCGTAATTACGACAAAGAAATGTACTCCATTGTGCAATCCTATCGCCAATGGAGACATTACATTCTTGGGAGGGAGACAGTCATCCACACTGATCACAAGCCACTGCAGTTCAGTCAAACACAAGGAAAATTGTAGAATGACCGCAATCAAAAGTGGTCCACATACTTGCAGCAATTGCACCTCAACATCAATTATAAAACAGGAAGCACCAACCACGTCATTGATTTCCTCAGAACACCACCAGTCGTGACACTCACCACAGTGCTAGACTCTTGTGGCCATGAGACCTCTGGATGGCCCCAACTCTATGAGATAGACCCAGACTTTTCCACCACCTACCAAATGTTGGGTGCAAAGGAAGTTGTCGATAATTTTCATCTTCAGGATGGGTTGTTGTGTCGTCTGGGCCATATCTGTGTTCCATCAAGTGAGCGAGCCAAGATGATCTGGGAAGCCCACTAAAATCTGGTGAAAGGACACTTCGACGTCGAAAAGACAGTGGTGATGCTACAAAAACATTTCTACTGGCCGAAACTTCAACAGGAGGTCAACAAGTATATCATGTCTTGCACTTCCTGTGCTATTTCCAAACCAACCACTATGAAACAGGGCATGTACCCCCTCTTCCTACTCTTGACAGGCCATAGAAATCCATCTCAATGGACTACATGTCGGGCCTCCTGTCCACCAAGTGGGGAAATGACTCTGTTTTTGTGGTTGTTGATGGATTTTCTATAAGGGCGATTCTGGTTGCCTGCAAGAAGAGCATCACAGCAGAAGCCACTACCAAGCTATTCTTTGAACGAGTTATCCTACAACCATTCACCAATACTTTTGTAGTGGTGTATCTGGATGACATTCTCATTTACAACAAGACTTGGGTCGAACACTTGCAGCATATTCAGTAGGTTTTGCACACACTGCGGCAGCACAAGCTATATGCCAACTTGGAAAAATTATCCTTCAGCATGGGCATGGTCCATTACCTAGGATACATCATTGATCAACATGGCGTACATGTGGATCCAACCAAGATCCAAGTCATCCATGACTGGCCAGCCCCAACCACACTCATTGAGCTTCGGAGCTTCTTGGGCCTTGCCAATTTCTACCACAGGCTTGTGTTGGGATTCTCCCATATGGCATGGTCCCTCAGTCAAATAAATAGGGGTGGTGGTAGGGCAAAATTTTCGTGGGTTCGACCCCAACAACAAGTGTTCAATGATTTGAATCATCTCTTGTGCTCAGCACTAGTACTTTCACTACCAGACCTGCAGCAGCCCTTTGAGATTGAGACTGATGCTTCAGACTATGTTGTGGGTGTCGTTCTCACGTAGCACAACCACCCCGTGGCCTATCATAGTGAGACACTATTAGATATTTTCCGTAAGTATCGTACTTACGACAAAGAAATGTACTCCATTGTGCAAGCCTGTCGCCAGTGGAGACATTACATTCTTGGGAGGGAGACAGTCATCCACACTGATCACAAGCCACTGCAGTTCAGTCAAACACAAGGAAAATTGTAGAATGACCGAAATCAAAAGTGGTCCACATACTTGCAGCAATTCCACCTCAAAATCAATTATAAAATAGGAAGCACCAACCACGTCATTGATTGCCTCAGAACACCACCACTCGCGACACTCACCACAGTGCTAGAATCTTGTGGCCATGAGACCTCTGGATGGCCCCAACTCTATGAGACAGACCCAGACTTTTCCACCACCTACCAAATGTTGGGTGCAAAGGAAGTTGTCGATAATTTTCATCTTCAGGATGGATTGTTGTGTCGTCTGGGCCATATCTGTGTTCCATCAAGTGAGCGAGCCAAGATGATCTGGGAAGCCCACTAAAATCTGGTGGCAGGACACTTCGGTGTCGAAAAGACAGTGGTGATGCTACAAAAACATTTCTATTGGCCGAAACTTCAACAGGAGGTCAGCAAGTATATCATGTCTTGCACTGCCTGTGCTATTTCCAAAACAACCACTACAAAACAGGGCATGTACCCCCTCTTCCTACTCTTGACAGGCCATAGGAATCCATCTCAATGGACTACATGTCAGGCCTCCCGTCCACCAAGCGGGGAAATGACTCTGTTTTTGTGGTTGTTGATGGATTTTCTATAATGGCAATTTTAGTTGCTTGCAAGAAGAGCATCACAGCAGAAGCCACTGCCAAGCTATTCTTTGAATGAGTCTGGGTACATTTTGGAATACCACAAACCATTGTCTCAAATCGGAACAATCAATTTTTTAGCACATTCTGGTTGAACCTCTGGTCACTCCTGCACACTAAGCTCACCAAATCCACAGCCTTCCACCCCCAGACCAATGGCCAAACCGAGGTCGTAAATCGAATGATCGTGCATATCCTACACATGTATAATTCAAAGCACCCTCGCACATGGGATGAGAGTCTTCCCTATGTCCAACATAGCTACAACCGAGCCCTGCATAGATCAACCAGCCACAACCCCTTTCAGGTGGGGTTGGGATTCCAACCATTGGGTCCCATAGATGTTGCACTTCCCCTTGTGGTCACCTCGACCGACTACTCTCCTACTCCAACTGAGGCTGACAAAGCCACCCAGTTCATTAAGAGGATCCAACACATCCTCCAACAGGTTCAGGATATCCTATAGAAGTCCAATGACAAGTACAAGCAGCTCCATGATCAACATCGAGTGGCACATAAGTTTCAGGTGGGCGACAAAGTTTGGTTGCACTAGAAGAAAGAACGCCTTACAGGACTCCATCAGAAGCTTCACCCACTCCGTTATGGGTCATACACCATCACCAAGGTTGTGGGGGATAATTCTTTTGAGCTCAACATTCATCCTTTCCTTGGCCTGCACCCAGTGTTCAACGTGGACCTCCTTCGGCCTTATTTCCCACCATTATTGGACACCTCAGACGTAGCAAAACAGCTGACACCAACATATCTCAACCTCGACTGCATACAACAGGAATCCAGTGATCAGATTGTGGACACACAGATCAACGGTACTCGACAATAAAGGATCAAGCTTTATCGAGTCGTCAAAACAGGGTAGCTCCTGCACCAAGGCAAGTGGCTCACCCGGGGCCAAATTCAGTAGAAATTTCCTCATCTGATGGGGGAAATCAACACAATGGAGACCATTTCTTCATAAGGAGGGAGGATTGATCCCAGTGGATATCGGTGGCCACCTACCTTTTTCAGCTGGCTCAAAACAACTTTCTAGCAATTTTGATAATTTACTATTTTTAGCAATTTTTCGGGTCCTGAACTTCTAGAAACGTTTTGAGGCCCTAAACGATGTTTTTTGGGGTATGTTTCTATCGCTAAATGTCAAAATGAAATTTTGTGCAACTTTTGTAGTCCTCGGATAGATATTTCCGATGGGCTATCATACGCCTAAAACAGAGATCATATCCAAAAGTTACGACCCTAGGAAGTTGATGTACTGACTAACCCAAACGGGGCCCACATGAATTTTGGTGCTTCATCTCCTAGGGTTAGGTTTTTGGATGTTTAGGGTTTTTGAAACTCTTGTTTATTGTAAAAAGGCCTTGAGATCCTCATTGTAATCATCTTCTTGCGAATGAGCACAGCCGTCACATCTCTTCTCAGAGATAAGCCGCCACCATTCCAGCAAGTATTGTTTTCGCTGCATTTTATAGTTTCAGCTTATTTCCTTATTGAATAGAAAACCATTTTTATTGTATCTTTGTTATTCTGTTTTAAGCATCTGGTAATAATATGTATTCATTTCTCTCTACTCATAAAATCTGGATCAGTGGTATGAGAGCGGTCTACTCCTTGTCCTCTTAATGCATGTCCCCAACGAGGTCGGAGTACAAAGAGTTGGGTCTCGAGCTTGTTTCTCTTGAGGAAAAAATATCTCGCACACCCAAGCAACCTCTCATGGAAGGAGAAAAGAAAGATGACACAACAGGACATCATTCCAAATTGTTGATTGAGGAATCCCTCAAGCAACAGAGGAACGAGATGATGGATTATTTTCCGCAAATCCTTCGACGGCTACCAACAAGCAATGAATCTTCTTCGAGCGGAGGCACCACCCACTTCAAGGTAGAAATAAACTTCGATATTCCTATATTTGAAGGTCAGATAGACACATATGTTGTAGACAAGTGGTTGAATCTACTAGAAGGGTATTTCTCTTTCCATAACTTTTCGAATAGAGAAAATATTACTTTTGCGGTCCTCAAAGCCGTTCCCCATGTCAAATATTGGTGGGAAACTTTCTGTGAGAAAAAAGAAACAGAGAAACCCTCATTATTTATAGTCATGACCACCTGGGAATCCTTCAAGGATGATACTAAGGAACAATACTACCCTGTTGGAAGTTAGGATGACTTGTATACCAAATGGACCACACAGCAGCAAGAAAGAGACCAAGTGGTGCCAGGTTTCACAAATATCTTCCATATCTTGCGTACCAAGCTGGGTATCAAATATTCAGAGTGACATCTGGTGCTCAAGTATAGTGGTGCTCTACATAGATACATCCAGACCAAAATGGAATTTCTGGACATCTCATCCTTGGACGCAGCCTACCGATATGCCGACAAAATCGAGCAGAAGCTCAAACAAAAGACATGACAATTTGGGCTGGGGAACCCCTCACAAAAAAATCTAGGAAAGGGTGGCCCCAACCCACAGAACAAAGGACAGAGAAAAGATGGACAGTATTATGAAAATCAATCCAAGCTGCAAGAAAAGAAGGACACCAGAAAGACAAAGAAAGATATCGGGAAGTGGTGCGACTTCCATAAGAGCCCTTGGCATAACATTGCTGACAGCTGCTCAAAGAAGTCATTGGTGGTCGAAGTGAAAGCCTATGAAACAGATGTGGGTTCTGACTCAGATTCAAAACCAAAAAGGGGAAGACGGATCATTGATGTGGAACCTAGTGCCACCGTTGCTACCACCAAGCTCCAACATGGTGAACCAGACGAGCCATAAGAAGGAGAGCTCCTCTTCCATTCACAGATGTGGGTAAAAGGCACCCCGCTGCACTTCATCATTGATAGTGGTAGCCAGAAGAACCTCATCTCAGCAGAGGTCATCAAGCGGTTGGCCCTGCAGAAAAGGCTGCACCCACAACCCTACACCATTGGATGGCTCCAGCAATGAAGCTATCTCTGCGTCAGCCAATAGTGTCGAATGTCATATGACATCAAGCCCTTCAAAGACAAGGTATTGTGTGATGTTGCACCTCTCAAAGTTTGTGATGTTCTTTTGGGCCAACCTTATTTATGGAAACGTCATGTTGTATATGAGTCTAGTCCTCGTAGTGTTAATATTACTTTGAACAAGAAATTGTACAGGATACCCAAGGCTGTCCCACCGAGTTCTATTTCCTTGATCTCTGCTAACAAATGCAGGAAGGTCATCTCTCAAACAGGGAATTTTGTATTCTTCATGATTCTCTCTCAGAATGAGAGAAAGATCACAGCCATGTCTAGGGTCTCTACGGTCGAACTCTCCACATAGCAGAAGCAAGTATATAAGGTCGTCGAAGAATACTCAGATATATTCTCCTCACTGACCAGGGTACCTATACACTGCTAGGTCAAGCACCCCATCGATCTGACCCCCAGTGAACCACTGCCCAATGGGCTAGTCTATTGTCGCTCTCTGTTAGAGAATGAGGAGATCAAGCAACATATCCAAGAATTTCTCTACAAGGGGCACATCCATCCTAGCTCATCACCTTGCGAGATCCCAATTGTGTCGGTACAGAAGAAATATGGAACCTGACAACTTTGCATTGATTATCGGGCTCTGAATAAAATCATAGTCAAAAACCGGTACCCGATTCCTCGAATCGACAACCTCTTTGATCAACTCATGGGGGGAAAATACTTCAGTAAGATTGATCTGAAGTTTGGCTACCACCAGGTCCCGATAGAACAGACAAATGTATGGAAGACGTCCTTCAAGTCAAAGGAAGGAATTTTTAAATGGTTGGTCATGCCCTTTGGTCTAACAAATGCTCCAGCCACTTTCATGAGGATAATGGATGATATCCTACGACCATTCACCAATACTTTTGTAGTGGTGTATCTGGATGACATTCTCATTTACAACAAGACTTGGGCTGAACATTTCCAGCATATTCAGCAGGTTCTGCACACACTACGACAGCACAAACTATACGCCAACTGGAAAAAATGATCCTTCGGCATGGACAGGGTCCATTAACTAGGCTACATTATTGATCAACATGTCGTACATGTGGATCCATCCAAGATCCAAGTCATCCATGACTGGCCAGCCCCAACCACACTCACTGATCTTGATTGATACTGATGCTTCAGACTATGTTGTGGGTGTCGTTCTCATGCAACATGGCCACCTCGTGGCCTATCATAGTGAGACACTATCATATGTTATCCGTAAGTATCCTACTTACGACAAAGAAATGTACTCCATTTTGCAAGCCTACTGCCAGTGGAAACATTACATTCTTGGGAGGGAGACAGTCATCCACACCGATCATAAGCCACTGCAGTTCATGCAGACGCAAGGAAAATTTTATAATCACAGCCATCAAAAGTGGTCCACATACTTGCAGCAATTCCACCTCAACATCAAGTATAAAACAGGAAGCACCAACCACGTCGTTGATTGCCTCAGCAGACCACCAGTCGCGACACTCACCACAATGATAGACTCTTGCAGCCATGAGACCTCTGGATGGCCCCAACTCTATGAGACAGACCGAGACTTCGCAACCACCTACCAAATGTTGAGTGCAAAGGAAGTTATCGATAATTTCCATCTTCAGGATGGGTTGTTGTGTCGTCTGGGCCATATATGTGTTCCATCAAGCGAGCGAGCTATTAGAAAAATAGGACCGCGGAGCAATAAAATAAAACAAATGCATAAACAAAAACACAGAAGATACACAATACAAGAGAGACACAAATTTACGTGGTTCACCCAGTGGGGGCTACGTCCACCAAAGA
>SNQJ01S0144525.1:11819-24253 GCA_010110895.2 Picea sitchensis
TAAGCCTACGAACCTCGGATTGACAAATTAAATGGTTGGGAAAATACTACAATGGAATTAAACGACAATATTTCCACCTAACAATGTCTTCCATGATTCCCCAATAGTTTATCCAATATTGGGCATCTTTATGCCATCCTCGCTTGAGTCGATGGTGGTTATGACTTGATTTTGAAGCAATTTTAGGAAGCCTCTTGTCTTCCATGTTGTTTAACTTGTTCATATACATTAGGTATCTAGTCATAGTCATGCTCTCAATCGGGGAGAGGCTTGTTATAAGTTTGAAAGTAGATAAAAAAACACCTTTGAAAAACAAAAATGAACAATTTGAAAATAAATTAAAAAACAAGCATTCAAAAAAAAAAAGTGGAAATCTTATGTATTAGAAATTTTAAAATATCAAAAAACACCTAAAAAGGAAGGGGGGTGCTACCGGTAGCACCATTTTTAAAAACGGGGTAAAACACTTGACCCCCCAAAAAGTGAGAATTTTGTAAAGTTCTTGTTAAGTTGGTAACTATTTATGTCCACTTTCACTTTCATCTTGAATAGGTATTGTGGAGGGTTCACGACACTCGAACTCGGATGTTATTTCTCATATTCTTTATGTGACCCCTTTCTTGAGTTAGAGCCTTCATCATCTCCAAAGAGTCTAAGATTTCTTGCTAAAGTCACCATGAGGATGTTAATATTGCAACTAATGTCGACAACTTGTGATTCCAACTACTCAAATATCTGTTATGTTGGATCTCGAGGGTTATTATGAACATATTTTTGTGCCATGGCTAGGGTTGTTGTGACTTATCCTTAAGTTGATTCCTGGATCTTGCAACTTCCCACAAATACCCAAAAGAAAAATCTAATTTGATACCAATATGATCTGTAAATTGTCGTGGATATTCCATTAGAATAGTTCATCACAACAGATCTAATAAAATACTAAAATATTTATTATTAAGGTTAATTTCCTTAAAATCTTCAGAATATTTAGTTACTGATAAATTAGATAAAATGTAGAAAAATAGAGAACAATAAAACACATTCACACCATCCACAAATAAACATAAGGTATGACATGGGAAACCCAATATGGGAGAAAACCCAACGAGAAGGTGAGGTTACTCTGCTCTATTTTCTCTGGTATAAAAATGATGCAAGCATAAAGAAATAGGCACTCTCTATGGAGTTGCCTTTGACATGTGGCATGTATGGCTGCTACAGAATCTCTCCTCCTCCATTATGCTCACAGAATACCACTCTTAGATGTTTTTATCAACTATGGAACAAGATACAATGATAAAGAATTGAACCCCTTCTCCTCCTAGTGGCTCAGTTTTTAACATAGCTTGATAGCCATCTAGGGATAGGTTTTTTACTTCCTCAACCCTCATGTGTGATATTTTTTTGAACCTTATAGAATATTATAGAAACACCTCACGTGGCTAGCTCCATATACATGAGTAATGGGCATTGACATGGCATCCTCTCGTACCATGGTGATCAACACGACAAGTCAACTTGCAGGAGGCATACCTTTTGCATACAAACTATGATTGATGTGATGTTTTCACCGTTAGAAATGTATCATTGTGTAGAATAGAATTACGGGGTCTGAGATATGTTGGGGAAGTTATAACCCCCAAAATGTCGTTTGATGCCTCAAAATGGCCTCAAAAGGTTCCAGACCTCAATTTTCGAAACTCGAACCTGCCACTAAAATGGCACTGCAAGATTATTCCTCCAATTTTTCCACTATGAAAAGATCGATATAGATAACAAGAAATATAATGATCCAATCTAGATAATGAGAATAGATATATAATCTTCAATGCAAGAGAAATCAATGGGATTTGAAGAAATCAATTGGTTTTCAAGTTAGTGGGCTCGATTTTCATTGTGTTTACCAAATAGTATAGTTTCCAACTTTTTCCAAGAATAATTTGGTTTGTCTACTCCTTGAAGGTGTAACCACAAATCACTAAATATGGACATTCAAATTAATACATGTTCTTCATCTTTTTTATTATTCCATTTTTCTTTCTTTGAGGCATCAATGGGGGCAATGTCTTTTCTCAAGGTAACCTAGTAAAATCCTTTACTTCATAGCACATCCTCCATACGATATTTCCATGAGTACTTTGAACTAGTAAGAAAAAGGTCACTTGGACTAGCCATATTAAAATATGCAAGTAAGATGGATTTAAAATAAGAAAGTGATTGTTGATGTGTTTTCCTGACACCCATCAACTAGGTGATTTTGGTGCATACTTGAACCTATGTCTGTCTCAAATGGAGACCAATTTTGAAATTTGGGAAGTGCTAGATAACCTTCACCTATTGATCATGAAGGCCCAACAAGTTTTTAAAAATTTCAGTGTTGCAGTTCTTCTTCACGTAAGGCCAACATTGATGGTTTCTCTTTTGAAATGAGAAGAAAATAAATGGATACAAAAAAGAAGTAAATTGTTTGTGTTCATCCTCAATGATCTCTATGTAAACCATTTTGTATGCCTTGTTTTGTGCAGAGATTCCTTAAATTGTGTGGAGTTTATACACTTCAAATATTTTCTCAGCGCTATGCACACAACTCATACCTCTACACTTTCCCCACATCCATTTTGCGCCCCACATCCTTCAAATTGCACCCCTTTAACACTTAGCCATTTTTTTCCATTACCTCGCATTCTATTTCTCTGCAAGCTATTTCAACACTTGGTTTATTTTCCAAGCTATTTTTACTAATATTTACGAAGTCTTACACGTGGAGCCTCCTTCTCCTCTCCTATTTCTATGCATTTACACTTAGTTTATTTTCCTACATTTTGTGCGGATAATTGATCATATTTTTTTTCTCCACATTTCCTTATTTCTCCGCATAATCCAAACATTTAGTTATTTTCTTATTTATTTTTCCAAGTTTTGTTTCCCTCCCCCTTCTTTGGAACATTTGGACACATAGCAATGAAGTGGAATTATCCATGCATGACACTTTGATGGTATGGTTTGGACACAGATGACTCGGCAATGACTTGACATGATGACTGGGTGATGAGGTGGCAACCAAAAGCTATACTACGCACAAACTACACAAGGTTCCATGGTTCTCTCTACTTCAGACACAAACATTATGGGGATGTCATTTGTTTATAAACATGATATGGGAGACTTCCCATAATACATGTGGGATAAATAGGGTGGATTTACAAATCGGAGGTCAAGGATTCATGTGGAGAATAGATCAATGATTGCTAAGTGTATATCTTCTGGAGGCCATAACATTTTATCTCGATGTCCAAATCAAGCAATCAAAAGATCACTGGAAAGATAGAGATGTGAAGAACAATATAGAAATGTTTTACATAGATGAAATGATAGTTATAATGCCCCAAAAATTAAAATACAGTTGTGACTATTTCTAACTTGGAGGATAATTATTTTTGGAAAATGGTTTATTAAAAGAAATCTATGAACTTCTAAAGTGGGTCCCAATTGGTGGCACGGATATATAAGTTCAAATTTACAAAGGGGTAAATAAAACCCTAACCCTAACCCTAAAGAATCTTCAAGAAGATAAAGAGAAGATTATAAAAGAGGAGGAAAAACATATTCAAGGAGGGAGGGGGGTTGTTGGAAGTAAGCTTTTCCTTTCCAAGATTTTGTGAATTAGTCTACTTAACTTTCTCCTTCATATTTCCTTTTGATTGATTATTTTCATTATATTTTCCATGTATGTTTGGCAACATGAAGATCTGGGTCAAATAATCTCTTTCCCTAAATTCTTCCAGACATTTTGCATGATATTCTAGGTACAATGGAGCAAAATTGTAAAAAGGAAATCTAGTGTATTTCAGTTTATCTAATTGTCATAAGGATCTTGTTAAAGTTGTTCCATCCCTCTTGATTCACACAATTTTAAACTTGTTACATTTGGGATATTATTATAAAGTTCTCCCACAAAGAACTATACAAGTGTCATTTTGTTTTTATGAATCTATATGGTGATGATATCAATGGATTCTTGAACACGTGATGTTTTTCAAACCATTTTTATATTAACAAAGCAGTCCATTAAAGTTCTTTGATGACCTTTCCATATTTTTTCATCTTGCAAAGTTATAGTTGATTCTGAATTCACATTATTTTAAAAGGAAGGAAAATTATATGTTGAATGCAGACTCCAAACCCTATAGATGCAAATCTTTAGTAGTTATATTTGTTTTTTTCTTGAATGAGATGATTTGTTTGACAAGTACATATGTATATAGAAGTTTTATCGAAATATTTGTTGGGATTTACAATGTAGCACTCACCTATTGCATGTATCTACGGTCATAAGAAGAATCTCCCAAATGCCGATAAAGATGAGTACCACCTCTATAGAAACGAAGAGGGGATATTGATAATTATTTACAAGAATACCCTATGAGGTTAACTCTTGTCCCTAACAGGAAAATAGACCAACACTGACTATATAAATAGAAAGTTCTCGAAAAACTAAACAGTTTAAAAAAAAAACCCACTAAAAATAGACTCTAGATGTCAAAGTTATGTCTTTCTAAAGAAACACATAAAAGGTAACCAAAGTGCCACATGATGATGGGTGCACAATGAGGTTGTTGAGTAAATAAACATTTCTCGTTTTTCTCTAACTTTACCTATAAACTCATTTTTACAAATAAGTTATATTTACATGAAGTGACTCACTTTTATAAAATAAGTGAATATCATTTTTACAATGAAGTTACTTTATAAATTAAAATTGCATTCAAAAAATAACTTCAAAAAGTATCATTAAAGTTATTTTATCGTGATTCACTTTTATAATTTAAATGAAATTTGTTTTATAATAAAGTTATGTGATAGTTTAAAGATGCATCAAATTTTCAAAAAGTAACTTAACCAAAAAAAGACTTGAACTCAAGACCTCTTATTTAATAAAGTAACTTTCAACCAAATGAGTCAATGCAAAATATACAATATAATAAAGTTATATGATAACTTAAAGTTGCATGAAATTTTCAAAAAGTAACTTAACCAAACAAAAACTTGAACTCAATACCTCTTATTTAATAAAGTAACTTTCAACCAAATAAGCTAATGCAAAATATACAACAAATGTTATGGAGGGTTTTTTTTACTATTTTCCTTTAAGTGTGTGCTTAACCAAAAAAAAACCTTGTTTTTATATGCAAAAGCTTCAACATAGCCACACACAAAAAGAAACAAAATTCTGAAGGAAAAAATAAAAAATATGACACTTAACAAGATCGAGGTTAGATCTCAATTAGCCTACTCATAAAGTACAATTTTATCTATGTTTCTAATTTGTTGAGTTCACATAAAGTGCAGAGTAAAGACCATGCACAAAAAACAAAAGACTTTCCATTTTTTTTTTTAGTTTTACGAGATCACACAAGGCGCATGACAAAGAGCATATGTAAACTAGAAAAGATAGCAAATCGGGAATATAAATAGAAAAACCAAAATGTTAACATTGTATATAAAAATAAATAAAAACTACAATGAAGCTTTATACCTCTGAATCTAACAAAAATGGTCGTATCTTGGGCAAACAAAAACCTTTCAGGTGAAACAGAAAGTCTTTCTAACTAAAAGAAATGCTCCAGACACTATGGAACAACCTTCTTAGCCTTGAAATGCATAGAAATGGAATAATTGAGAAATCATTTGATGCATGTAGTGATACAAGTTCAGAATCTTGATCAACAATGAGAGTGGGTTTTCATATGGGTTGTGATACCATGTTCAATAAAAATGGTATTTCCATATATGTACAACACCTTAAACAACCACTCATACAAACAAATTGAAGATCAGTGTGCTAGTGTGTTACGTGGTTAAAACCCTCAAAGAGGGAAACAATCTACAACCCCAACCAACACAATCACTTGAGGCAATATATTAATGAAAAAGAAAAAAAATTACATATGAATTTCTCACAATTGATCATTAGAAAATGACCTTCCATGCTTATTAAATAGAGATCGTGGACCAATTGGGTGTTAAGTCATGGATCAATATAGCCATTAATATCAAGAAGAATATGAATCATCATATCCGCTTATGCTTAAAACATATTGTGATCTTCGGATTGCATAATTACAAATGCATACCAAGGAAACACACTTTGCCTAAAGACACATTAGAACAAGTTGATCTTTACCAACTCCTTGGTGTCTAAATATCCTAACACAATGAAGCTTTGTATTGGTTAGCAAGACCTCAAGATTTTTATAACCAATAACCATCAAGAAAACCTTTCTAAGTGTAAAGCACATTTATGTCACCTTACTATTTGGTATAAAGATGACAGTTTTCCAAGCTTTTATGCATACAAACAATAAATAAGTTCACCTTGCTTAAATAGCATGACATGAAGAAAATAATATTATTGGAATAATCAAATGATTTATTTAATCAATATATTCCTCTCATTTTCATATAACTACAAATTTGTTCAGTGGAAATTTCCTTTCTAATTTATTTAGGCTTCAACAAGCTCCAAGTCAACATATTTGGGGAGCCTCCTTTCAATTTTTTTAAAGAGCCTTATTTAATATACTTTACTCTTCCACTGCTAATCACATTGCACATTTAATTGATGTGGGTGTTGCTTGCTACTTGTGTGTTAATTGTGTGTATGTTCTAATTTTTTTGTTAACTGGATGTATGTTTTTTTGTTGAGAATCACAATAATATTCATAATTACATTATCACATTGATTTTCTTGCCAAACTTGTTTCTACATCCTTCACATGAACACATATTAATATGTATTGTTAAGCCTTGAAAATATGACCATCTTTTCTATGTTTTAAAGTATTATGCAGTTGTACCTAAGAACTCCAAAACCGCTCCTCACTATCAAACTTGTTTCTACATCCTTCACATGCACACATATTAATATGCCTTGTTAATCCTTGGAAATCTGACCAACTTTTCTATGTTTTAAAGTATTATGCAATTGTACCTAAGAACTTCAAAACCGCTCCTCACTATCAAATGGTTCACGTACGAGTTTCATTTTTCTATAGTTGGAAACAAACACCTTGTAATATTCTCAAGAAAGGGGTTTCAAAACAAGAATTTGGTATCCTAGCTCGATTTTAGCATTAAAGACCGTGAGTAAGTTAATGTGTCCATGCGGATCATCTCAACAAGACTTTGTCAATAATTGAAGCATCTTAATCTATTAACTACTAAAGAAAGGTTGGCTGCAAGGCTTTTGAATTTGGGATATGAAAAATTGTTGAATGGCTCTACTCACTACATTTCTTGAACATTCTTAAGATTCTACCAATTGATTATCATGGATTTTTATTGGGACATTGATTAGTGTTTCTTGTGCAAAACCATTTTATTTATGCATAAGTTTTCCATAACTTGATATATGATCACATTGATAATGGTACATATTTTAAAGGATGTTCAAACATATATGAAATACAATATATACACTAGGATTATCGCATTGGGAATTACAACATTAGCTACCTAACTCATGTATCAATTGAATTGTAGTCAATGCAAGCAAAGTGACATATTATTCAAGTATAATCTCATGATTGACGAAGGCCAAATACTATTAAGAGTTGTTTGGGGGTGTAATGCTACCAATGGTTGTGAGAGTAATATAGTTCATGTTGAGTGTCTTGTAGTAATGAAGTGAAAGATGGACTTATGTGGGACATTGTAGCTCATTTTTTTCAATGACCGTGTCTAACATAGTTACCAACTTGATGAGAGCTCTCAAGATGGTGCAGCACGCGCCACCCAGGACACGTCTGCTCCACTAGGACCTTCTTCTTCACTCTCCCGAAGAGCTAAATTTTCTCTTCAACTCCCTTATCGGAAGTTCTCACACCCACAGAATGGCCTTCGATGATCTCCCTTATCGTATCGGGAAATCGAACCTCGCATAGTAGCGAGTCCCGTACTCGGGTCACACTAAACTCTGAAACCCGATGAATATTCCCTTCGCGCCTTTTTCTATCCTTATCGGAGATTTCCCCATCGAGAAATCGGAACTTACTATGTCGTGGGTCACACACCTCACATATCCCCAATTCCCAAACTCCGATGCCACTTGTCCTCTGTCCACGACAAAGCCCTGGGACCCACGCTCCCATGGTGATCGGGAAATCGTGTTTCGGGAATTCACGATTCCTAATGCACAAGGTCACAGACCTTGCCAAACCCCGAACTCCGATATACGATGCCACCTGTTGTCACCTCAGGGTGAGGTTCAACACTCTGACACCTATCTTCCACTCAGCGCTATCGAGAAATCATGGATCGCGATTTCACCCTACGCAATGCACTTGACTCTAGAAATCCCGAAATGCCGAATCTCGACTCCTCGGGATCTCTCGCCACGTGTTCCTCCAATCAACGGTTCAGGCTACTTTGGGAAATCGCCGATCGCGATTTCACTATGCAAGCGTTTCTCCACTTCGGGAACCCCGATGCCTCCAAACACCGACTCACTCAAATCTCCTACCACGTGTCCTCGATGATGGATGGTCCAAAGCGCTCGTCGAGAAATCGCGGATCGCGATTTCAACATGCGATATTTCTACATCCTCGGAAACTCCGATATCCTGATGGACAGAACCCCGACTCTCCTGATGTTTGACACGTGTCCACTTTGAGATCAATGGCTGAGATCCTTTCGGGAAATCGCGGATCGCGATTTCGTTCTGCCAGATTTTCACGACCACGGAAACCCCGATATCCCGATGAGCCAAATCCCAATGACTCCTCCTCTGTTCACTGGGGTTTAAACTTTGCGCAACTCCACACGATCTGACAACTGTCGGGGTTTCGCTAGTTCCCTCGATGAATCCTAACCGTCGATTCCTCCCTCTCGAGGATCTCCTGGGAACGACTAAGTATTCCTTCTCAACACTTGTTTCCTGACGTCCGCGCTTGCAGCTCCTGCTCAAATCTTCCTCGGCCTGAACTTTCTACGTTCCCTTTCAATGATATCCCAAAGTTTCTATCCCCCTTGAGCTTATTCACTCTGACTCTCTCAGAGACTTTGCGCACACTTCTCATGCTCGACCTTCAACAACTCTCAAAGTGTTGAGTCTCTCAGACTCTGTGTACTTCTGACAATAGTAGTCTATGCCTTCCTTTGCTCAGACTAGCCACTGAGACTTCAAGTTCAGCCTACACTTCTCCTGCACGACTCTACCAGTCCAAACCAACTTTTGGGTGAGTGAGAATAAGGGTTAACTGTCAAGTCTCATCAACTCCCTCTATGCAGATGAATTCAACTGCACTCTATGCAGGAATCTCCTGGCTCAGACAGAGAAACAATTGAGACTTATTCTCTCCTCTCTCAGACTTCAATTAAACCTCTAAAATCTCAAACACAACATATTAAAAGAAAATGCATAACAGAAGCAAACATTCATGAGCACATAACAACATACACAGAGAAACAACACCAGCCATGAAATTGAATCAAAGACTCTCTTCTATTAATTCAAAAACATCTGTACATGGGTGTTCTTCACAAACTCTTTGCTTGCTCTCTCTTCTCGCTCCTGAATAATCTGAATAAAATATATCTACAAAGGAGGGTGTCTATATCCGTTTTCCCTCTCGAACTCTAAACTGTATAATCTAGACTTAAACATCTATCTACCTTTATTAACTAGATTTAATGCCTCCTATCTAATTCAGACAAGAGCGTAAGGCTCAAGCTCTGCTGTAATACAACATGCGCTCCTTCATAAATGTTTCATTGAAGGATATGGCGCTTCATCTTAATTGAAAATTCAAAAAGAGTTATCAAGCTTTATATGTCATGTGTTTAAAAACACATGCGCTGGCTCCACGCTTGATGAGTTGGCGATGCTCCTGCATCATACTCCTCGGCTTGAAAACTTTCATGGGCTCCTGTCCATGAGATCCTGCACAGTCTGTCCATGCTTTTGGATAACTGCTTTTGTCTCCCAGCTGGCATCTTCCACTGGATGATTTTTCCACTTCACCAGATACTCGAAGTATTGCTTCTGTCTGGTCCTTTTGCTGACCCTCTTGTCAAGTATACGCTCCATCTGTGGCCTTTCTGCCATCAGCATCTGCTTCTGCCACTGGATTTATGGCTGCTCATCATTTCCAGTTCCTGTTTCCTCAGCCTTATATGGATATAATTCTGAAACATTGAATGTCGGAGATATTCCAATCTCATCCGACAGTTCAATTTCGTAAGCATTTTCTCCCAATTTCTTCAGTATTCTGCATGGCCCAATTTTCTTCATTTTCAGTTTGTTGTATGTTCCCCTTGGGAACCTTTCTCTCCTCAGATGTGCCAGAAATAGATCATCAACTTTGAATCGAAGTTGTCTCTGATGCTGATCTTCTCTGCGATTGTATTCCTGGTTCGACTCCAGCAATCGCTGCTTCACCCTGTTGTGAAGTTCTTCCATCGCCTGTGTGAATTTCTCAGCGCTTGCGGTCTTTGTCATCATCTTCTCTGAATCCCCCAGTTCAGATAATCCTCTCGGCTGCCCGCCATAAACAATTTCAAATGGGCTTTTTCCTGTACTTCGATTCACTGAATCGTTGTACGCGAACTCTGCCTGTGGCAACACATTGTCCCAACTGCTGTGGTGCTCTGTCACCAGGCTTCTGAGTAAATCCCCAAGACTTCTGTTGAACCTCTGTCTGCCCATCTGTCTGCGGATGATAGACAAAACTAAACATCAAGTTAGTTCCCATCTTCTTCCAGAGTGTTCTCCATAAATGTCCAATGAATTTTGTATCCCTGTCCGATACAATGCTTCTGGGTAAACCATGAAGTCTAACAATCTCCTTGAAGAAAAAATTTGCAATTTGTGTTGCATCGCTAGTCTTATGGCATGGTATAAAATGTGCCATTTTTGAGAACCTATCGACCACCACAAAGATCGAATCATGTCCTCTTTGCGTCCTCGACAATCCTAATATGAAATCCATGCTGATTTCATCCCACGACCTGTCAGGTATGGGTAAGGATTGATAGAATCCCGCATTCTGTTTTCTGCCCTTTGAATGCTGACAAATCCTGCACCTGTCAACAAAATTCTTGACATCTGTTCACATCTTCGGCCAGAAATAGGCTTCACTCAGCTTTGCAAATGTCTTATCGTGGCCAAAATGTCCTGCTAGTCCGCCGCTATGCTTTTCTTTTAGTAAATTCTCCCTCATGGAGCAATGTGGAATGCATAATTGATTGCCTCTGAACAACAATCCATTTTGGATCATGTAGTCCATCCACAGGCTTTTGTCTCTGAGAACTGGATTCTCAGCTGCCTCGTATGCCTCTGAAAAATCTGCATCACCTGCATACATGTCTTTAAGATTTTCAAAACCCAAGGTCTTGACTCGAAACTCCTGCAGCAACAAACATTTCCTGCTCAAAGCATCAACCACTTTGTTAGCAGTCCTTGAAATGTGTTTAATGACAAATGTAAAATTTTGCATATGCTCCACCCATTTAGCATGTTTCTGATTCAACTTCTCCTGCTGAGTCACAAACTGTAACACATGATTATCACTGTACAAAACAAATTCTTTTGGCATCAAATAATGCCTCCACTTCTTCAACGCCTGTATGATAGCATAAAATTATTTATCATATGTTGAATACTTCACCTTGGCTTCATCCAACTTCTCACTGAAATATGTGATTGGTCTGTCCTCCTGGCTTAAGACCGCTCCTATGGCAAAGCCACTTGCGTCACACTTCACTTGGAATACCTTCGTAAAATCCGGCAATACCAAAACCGACTGTTCGGTGATCTTTTGCTTCAACAGATTGAAGATCTTCTCCATCTCTTCAGTCCAATGAAAAGATTTATGTCTTTTCTTGACTGTGTCCATCATTTCTGCGCTAATTCCACTAAAATTCTTGATGAATTTCCTGTAGAAACTCACCAGTCCATGAAAACTTCTCACCTCGAAAACATTTCTCGGTGATGGCCAACTTTTAATTACCTCAACTTTACTTGGATCCATCTTCAATTCATTTGCCGATATGAAAAACCCCAAGTAAATGAGTTCTCTCTTCATAAATGAAGACTTCCTCATGTTGATTAACAGCTTCTCTTGCTGTAGCTTCCTCATTACTGTAGCTAAATGCTTTAGATGCTCTTCTTTTGACTTGCTGAAAATCAATATGTCATCCAAATAAACAATGACAAACTTACTAATAAACTCTTTCAACACTTCATTCATCAGCCTCATGAATGTACTTGGTGCATTTTTCAAGCCAAACAACATGACCAACCATTCATACAAACCTTCGTTAGTCTTGAAGGTTGTCTTCCATTCATCGCCTTCCCTCATGCGAATTTGATGGTATCCGCTTTTCAAATCAACCTTTGAAAAAAACTCTGCTCCACTCAAGCAGTCCATCAAGT
>SNQJ01S0144526.1:0-19904 GCA_010110895.2 Picea sitchensis
CATTTGAATTGACTTATGAGCTGTCGACCCATCTTTATCCAAAATGATAAATTAGAAGCTATGAGTATTTATTTATAGAGCGGTCAAATGTCTCTAATCGCTTACATGACATTCATGTTATTTCGAAGATAACGCAGGGTGTAGCGAAGGAAGTGTGAACAAATAATTTTATTCTATCTATTGCCTCGGGATTTGCCAAAGCTTTCAAAATTTTCACTTCGTTTCTGTTTTTTAAGAGGTTGTTAACCTTTTTCGATGGAAGAAAAAGGTATAGGCAGAGGTAGTGACCGAAGATTTTCCATGCCTGAAAGTGGTGGTGGGGAAAAATTTTCCCTGTCAGAAAGTGTTTTAGCGAATAAGGATGAAGAAAAAGTAAAATCCAAGTCCAGCAAAGTCAGAGTTTATGATAAAGTCTCCCAGCCGGGCAAAATCTCCCCGCTTATCAGAATTGCAGCATTGGAAAAAGCAATTAACAACCTCCTTCAACCTACCATTGAAGGAGTCCAACAACATTCAGATTTAATTCAGTACAAGTTAACAGAACTTTCTCTTAAAAAACAGAATGAAATGCTACAAGAGGAGTTAGACAGTACCAAGTGTTTGCTTGAAAAGCAAAATCAGAGAGCTGAGGAATCGATTATTGAAAATCTTAGACTTAACAAGCAAGTTGAAGAGCTGAGCAAAAAATTTGGACAGTTGCAGGAAACCCATGTCAAAATATTGCAGGAAAAGAAAGAACAGAGGATGGAACTGGAATCACTAAATGCTGATTTACAGGATCAAGTTTCATCAGTTGCTGCTGCAAAAATGTTTCTGGAAGAGGAAACGAACTCCTTACAAAGTGAAATGGATAGAAGAACATTAGTTTCAGAGGAAGAAAAGGTAAATGTTAAGGGCACATTAAGGGAGTTGGAAAGAAGTCTGGATTCTGTCAAAAAGGATCTGGAATCCTCGAGAGGCATGGAAGAGAAGAAAGAGGGCCAGATTGTTGAATTACGACATCAGCTACTTGATTTACGACATGAGCTTCTGGACAATGCAGATGCAAAAACGTGCCTTGAGCAGAAAAACAAATGTTTGATCAGTGAAATGAACAAATGTACAGAAGAAAATGCCCTTCTTCAAGGCAGAATAAGGGAATTGGAGACTGCCCTGAATTGCCTGAACAAAGATTTTCGGCTCGGAGAGATGACAGAACGTGAATCTTTGCAAGTGAAGTCAGCGAAGAGTGTGGATCAAACTGAAAATGGAAAAGAAAATGGCGTGCATGGAAAGCCAACGATTGAGAGGAAAACAGCAGCAAAGGCAGCGGGTGAAGGCAAAACAGAACCAAAGTCGACGACAGAAAAACGAACGCCAAAGCAAGTGGTTAAGGAGCGAACAACAAAGCATTCACCAAATTCTGGGCCGGAAATACCATGGCGGTGAAGACGGCTAAATGGCCATTCTTCAGAATTTGTTTTCTGACATGTGATCTTTTTTATTATCGTTCAGTTGTTTCTCTGGGTTTTTAAGCACAGAAACATGTATTTTAAAAAGTTTAAAATTATTTTTATAATTCATGTCAATGTATATGTCAATGAAGAAGAAGATTATAGGAGAAGTTTCATTTGTGTATTTCTTTATAAGTATATTTATAAACACTTATCGTTTATAAGTATATGTATTTTCTGTAATTTGTATTTGTATAGTGAATAAAACAAATAACGTTAATGACTATATATATATAATTAGTTAATTGTATTTGCTCTATTAAAAGTTATTAAAAGTGAGATACCTACCACATGCATAGTAGCAAAAAAACCTCATGAGTTTCCTCTCAAACGGGTGTATATAGTTGTATAATTATGCTAATTTTTTAATTGGTATATATAAAAAAATAACTTTAAATCTATTTAAAATCTATTTGTTTATTTAAAAACATATTTAAAGAAAGTCATGATAGTTCTCAACCTTATTTCTAAACTTTTAGATGATTTGTCTATTAAATAAATATCATATACAATATTCCCTAAAACTAACAATAGTTTCTTACACTTTGAATTTAGGTTTATATGGTTATATTTGATTTTTACATATTAATTGTTTTTCAATTTTATAAATAATTTAATTTTTTAATTTTTCAATTTATTGTTTTTTTTAAATATAACACTAACATCTTTTTCTTTTTTTAAATAATAATAAGATTATTTTTTTTCTTGAATAATTTTTTGATTGTTTTCTTAAATATAACACAAACATTTTTTTTTTAAATAACAATACGATTATTTTTTTTCTTGAATAAATTATTGTTTTCTCAAAATTACAGTAAACAAAGTCCTGGTGTACTCCTTAGTACTATACTACAAAGTGTTGCAATAATTGAAAAAACCTTATATGTTATCTTATATGTTATTATATGTTATTAATGAGGTGGCAGTGGTATGTGAAAAAACAAAAGGTTGCTTATTAAATAAATTTATACTAATGTAATGGCATTGCAGTCTTTAATGGTGAATAAATTATTGTTTTCTCAAAATTACAGTAAACAAAGTCCTAGTGTACTCCTTAGTACTATACCACAAAGTGTTGCAATAATTGAAAAAACCTTATATGTTATGAGTGAGGTGGCACTGATATGTGAAAAACCAAAACGTTGCTTTTTAAATAAATAAATTTATGCTAGTGTAGTGGCATTGCAGTGTTCATAGTTAATGAACATTGATATTTAAATTAAATTAAAATTATGTGCATACCATCTTAGCATTCTATGTTTCGCCTAAATTCTCCATTCAACTTTTCTTCCTAACACGCCTCTCTTACCCTTTCACTTTCATTGCTAAATCAACTCAATCAAGTTAAAGCACATGTAGTTACACAACATCTCCCATGACTCTATATACAAATTCATCACGATCTTCAAAATGATTATGATATCACTCTCCCTCATTGAAATTCTCCTCTCTTTCCCTCTTTGTTCTCATGAGCTTATGTTCTTAACAATTGGTTTTCAATCAAGTTAAAGCACATGTAGTTACACAACATCTCCCATGACTCTATATACAAATTCATCACGATCTTCAAAATGATTATGATATCACTCTCCCTCATTGAAATTCTCCTCTCTTTCCCTCTTTGTTCTCATGAGCTTATGTTCTTAACAATTGGTTTTCACCCTCTCTTGAGTACTAGCCTAATGCTTATCTAATGTTTTCAAATATCTTTAATAATCAACTTTTAATAATCAACATCATCAACATCAGTCTTAAGGCCTAGAGTGGCATTAATAGTTCCTTCTTACTTCGATACCTACTCCATATTATTGTCATATCATAGATTTCATTGTTACATATCCTGCTTTATATTATTTTATTTTATTTTGCAATTTACTTACAAGATTCCCCGCACCCAAGGTACCTATCATGCGACTTCATCATGTCTTAGAGGGAACATCATACTCTCATGTCTAGGTTTCCAACCAATTCACTTATATTGGTGTGAATGTCGATTTCCAGATCGAAACAAGTTTTTGTTGAAAGACACTACCTCAGAGAGGTTGAAGTGATTCTTGGTTGGTGTCTCCTCTAATTCCTCTTTCCACCTTCTCCTTGAATTTTTCTTTCTTCCACGAAATTAGAGGGCCACTGAAATTAAACTAAGTTATATTGTTAACCTACGAAATTATATAGACCAAGGAATTTACCACTAGAAAGAACATGTGGAAACCTGAGCATTTGTGAACAAATTTTTGGATATATTGTAGGAAGCATAATAAATCACCCATTGTTGTTCCCTTGATATCAAATTCTACCATGAATCCATCCATGTCAAAAAAAATCCAAATAATAAGACCTCGTATCTCTTGCGCAATGGCAATTCCAAAAGATGTTGTCAAAATCATCTTCAACAAATGCACACATGGGGAAATCAAAGGTACCTTGGTTGATCCACCTTACTATAGTTTTCACTATTACTTATCTCCATGTTAAGATAAAAACACTCATCTTAGGTAGTGCATAATTCCACCACGTCCACTTGTAGTGGATTTCATAACTTCATCATCTAAATTGGACGATACATACCTCGATAAAAATTCCTTTGTAGTAAGTTGTGTATGTTTTCCTTATCATCTGAGTCCTTTTTACCAGATAAATTTTAGTTCATGTCTTGGAATTATGTGTTTTCTTAGATTTTTGTTTAAGAATCCTTGTATCCTTGAAAGTAACCTCTAGAATTATTCCATCCACTAATTCCAAAAAGTTCATTGTATCACCCCAATTTGTTTCATTATAATTTAGTCTTTTATCTACGTTGAAAAAAATATTCTTCTAGATCTCCTTAACTTTTCAATTCTTTCCACCCTATCTAACGATTCTTCCAAATCTCTCCAACTTTTGAATTCTTTCCACCCTATCTAGTGGCTCTATGATTGATCCCCATCACTTGGTTGTCAAAAAATGGACTCCACTTGAAAAAAGAGGTCTAGCACTACCTCAGGCCAAGCCCCTTTCATTAACTTTGGAAGAGTCCAAGTGTTAAAATAATTAAAAAGTACCTAGGCAAGTGTTTCTCATCACCTAGGAACCTAGGGGGTGGGAAAATACCTAATGTGGATCGTAGTCATTTAATTTATGAGATATAAATTAAAAGGTAACTTTATGACTTAAGTGAAGGGGGTGAGTGAATGGACATTCAATCTCAACCACTCATCTAATTCAATCTCAACCGTTGGATTATGAAACTCCTCATATTCCCTCATTGAGTCGACTAGGGTAAGGAGGGTGCACCCATTTCTCACTTCTTCATGAGTTTTGAGGAGAGAAAGAGAAAAGAGAGCACCGAGCTAGAGGAGGAGAGAAATTTGCACGTAAGGACATGTTTACCAAGGCAAAATTACAACTCAACATTGAATGGGGTGACCAAAAAATGGTTTGTTTTTGTTGAGGGCATTGTGGCAAGGGAGAATCTTCCCAAGTGGGAATGTCTTTGGGACCATTTTGTTCATGAGGAAACCCAGAGAGGGTATGTGCATGGAAGTTCATCTACTGGTAATGATGAGTGTTGAGGGAAAGATATGAAATGATCTTACTCAAACATTTTCAGATCTTTCTTGGCTAAAGAAAGATAGACAGGAATATCACCCTATGTTTATAGCCATCAGAATTTGTATCATAATTCACAAGTATTGACTACAAGTGCTTAGGATGTTTTTTTCATAAATGAAAGCTTGCTGAAAAATTCATTATGTATGAAATTTTATGAATATAACATATACTTGAAATAAATATAGAGATGGAAGTAAAGACACCAAGTCAATAATCAAAACAGGTGAGACATAAAGAAATTGTTTATTTCATTCCAATTCGTCAAAAGAATCGTTCTCTTTACAAAATTCCCAGAGTAAGTTTTGGACCAAAATCAAACTTAGATGTCCCCGTTGAATCATACAAAAGGAGTTCTGACAGAAAGTAAAAAACTGAACTTTAAAAGATGGATCATTTTGCCACAGATTGTTGCCCACTCGACTCTACCCAATAGCCTTTATCAGTCATGAAATTTAATTAAAAAATAGACAAGTCTACATAGACTATCAAAGATATATCAACACCTCTGAAAAACAAGTGTTTGAATGATGTAATTCAAACCTAAATCTTGTTGTATACAATAGGACCCTACTATCATAAAAGAGAATTAGGCTTCCAATGAATTAAAGAATGAATGAAAACTGAATTATCTCAACAAAAACTCAAAGAGAAGAACTTAGTATGCTTCTCCTTCTCTTTCTCTCGTGTTCCTCCTTTTCCTTTTGCCTTTGAGAAAATTAGAATTGGTTGAAGTAGTTGAACTACTTCTTTAGTTAAGTTAACTAAAACTCGACCAACTTTTTAGTTAAGGGGGAAAAGTAATAAAATCATAATAAGGGTTTTTAATAAATAATAACTAGTAGGTGGGACCCCTTGTGACTCCTTTTAATTCTTTAACAATCATAACACAACTAGTTAATCAAATAAAACATCCCTCCTTGTGACTCCCATCATCACTTTCATATTTTGACAATTTATATCAATGATAATTGAAATTAATTCCAAAAATATATTACCCATATATCCAAAACATAGTGTGTTGTCCAAAATTTCAAAAGTCAACTGTTCTCAACAATCAATAAATAAAAACACTTAAAACCCATATTTTCCACTCTGGGAGGAAATCTTTCCCTTGTTGTTGCTGTCAACTTTTGATCTCTTTGAATTCACCTTAGGTTGTGTGGAGCCTTTAGGCCTAATCTCACTGATCACATGAGATCAATCATCTCTTAAGTGCATGTGGGAGGACACGGATTTGGCAGAGTCATTTGAGGGTGAGGAGGGGGAAGCAATGGCTTTTCCTTTGTCAGGAGCATGGTGGGCCTTGTTTTTTAACCCTTTTCTTGCATGAGAATATTTTACTGGTGAGTGGATAGGGGCAGCTTAGACAGTTTGATTAATGGGTGGAGGGGCGGGTCGAGATAAGTTAGGCTAGCCACGATGTTGGGAGATTGTTGGGTGGAAAATCTCCTGCCATCTATCGTTTTCAGGGACTTCATATTGCAGTGATACATGAGGAGGCACTGGGATACCAGGGACATGTGGGGCTTGTAAGGGAGGCATTTCAGGCCTAGGTTGGACCACTTCTTGCCCAATTCAGTTAAAAAATACAGCTTGAAATAGTTGGCCTAACTCTTGCGAGTCTGCATCAAAGTGTATAGAGAACTTGGACTTCTAGGGCCTCTGTTCCAATTTCCTCTTCCTCAGTTACCCCGATCATGGATACCTCTAATGAAAAATCTCATTCCTTTATGCATTATTGATTAGCAAATAGTTTCTTTAACAACCATACATGACAACTCTTTTAAATATGAAATAAAATTTGGCTCAGCAACATATCAGACTCATGCAATCCAATCCATACAAATTGTTTAATAGTTGTCAATGAGAAGGGGGTGAACAAGGGTTCTGGGATATGTGAGGGGTTGTATTGAGAAAAAAATGTTAAAATGAGAGGGGGGATGTCATGATTACTGCTCACATACATCAAACAATAAACTATATTGTAAACCAAAAGAATATATCACTGTAATTCATCCCTGAGATCCTTTAACTGTCATAACAAATTTTTTATCTTAACTATAATTAAATTTTAGGAACAGGGTGTGGATAGTGAATATGGGAAGGAGAGGGGATTGTAATGTGTGAAAAGTGAAATAATGGTAGGGAAAAGAGTTAATATTGTTCGTAAAATCAATTAAATAATCCATAAAACAATTCTGTATTTAATGCAAATTATCCAACACCAATTAAACAATTATTGTGACCAATTAAACAATTACCGTGTGTTAAAAAATTTCCATTGTCCCACATTTAAATCTTCAACCCTTTTTATTAACACAGTGTATCATCATACTCATAATCACTATGCCTTTCAAACTTCCTGTTAATAGAATTTTGTTTCTTTTGATTTCCTTCCCTTTTATATTTAAAACAAAATCCAAAGGAACACACAATCATATTTCTTCAACTCTGTTAAACACATAAAAATATCAACCACTGCCAATAATTTGTAATTTTTCAAATCAAACATAGACACGGGTCTTTTCCTGAGTTGAACAGACCCTTTTAAAAACTTGCCCAATTTTATTCTTTTGACAATATTAACAATTAAATTTGAAATGAAACCATACTACAAAACCCATGCTTCATTTATGATGGTACAATAACACAAATGATGCATGATGTCTCCATAAATCATACACAGTAAAAAACCAAGTCTCAGTAATCAATTTTCCAATTTGCAATAATCCCAATCGGGAAAAATTAAACACACAGCAACCACCAACTTCAATTGATACCACATTGTAGGAACACATAGACCAATGCATAATGGAAAGAGGCATCGTTGTGAATGTACATTACCGTTTACTCCCAATCAACCAATTTAATAAAAAAACAAGTCGGGTTATCGATTCAACTATCACAACAAAAGGAGGCAGTGACTGTATACCAATTCTCATTTCCAATTACAACTTTTCAACAACCCTATCAAATAGAGACGAGATGATAGTCAAAGCCACTGTCAGACCACTTAACCAACTTATGATAGTCAACAAGATACCCGACAAGAGTATCATTTGTTGGTTTTATCCAAATCAGGCTCTGTAACCATGACCATAAGAAATAATCAAGGGTTCGCTCAATCACCAAAACATAGGGAGACTGGAGGTCGACCATATCCATAGTAAGTGAGAAACCTTCAATACAATCACGGTGGAACCACAAGCCTTATATCCCTTAGCTTTGTAAAATAGGGTTACAGTTCAACATCAGGTAGGGTAGGCAATGATGTAGAGGAGCAACGATTGCTCATTGGACAGTAAAAAATACCAAGAACGCGTAGAGGCATAACCCTCACGCTTTTCAAGAGCCGAACCAATTTATAATAGTGCTGATGGAAAATAATACCCCAGGTATTACCAATCAACCCTAAAGTGTACTTCTTGGCATAATGGCCACCCCATAACCAATTGTGCTAAGGCCAATACCACAAAATAAGCCCATGACCAGGTGAAAAACCCACGAACATGGCTCTAGAGGATACACAGTGAACAAAAGGGGTTCAAAACATACACAACAATGCCATAACAACTGAATATAACTGGGCATGGTTACCATTAATTGTGAGGAGGCGGAAAACAAGGCTAAACAGAGAGAAACCCTTCCAACAAAATACCCGTAACTACTAAAAACGAACAGTGAGTCATCACAATTTCCACCACACAGAAAAACCAACGAAATCCCAACTTTAACCATTATTTTTTTCATTTGCAAACGAATAACACATAGTCATTCTAGAGAAAACACCCACGCGTTTACATAGTTTCCAATCTCAGGAAAACACAAACCAATAAATTACCGAGCCAACGTTCATTTCATACATAGAGAGAATTCATGGATGGGCAAAAATAACCATACATGTAACCAATGGCTTTAAAAATGTGAGTCGGTCGAGCAGTTCCATCCACGCTTGAATCTCGTAGCTTAACCACAACAAAACCAAATGAACAATAACCATGCTAGGGTGACGACCCAGTGGGATAAGTATGGAGTGACGTGCATTTACTGCACGTCGCTTCCATCCTCCACTCCATTCAGTTTCGTAGTACATGCAAACCAGGAAAAACAATACCACTAATCACATGCCATTAATTCCATGCATAGAAACTTGCACATATTGCTTGCCAGTTGTGCCACCCCAATCCATATTAACCATTGCCAAAAATATACCATAACATATATCAAATGCACCCAATATAACTCAATATAAATCATATAGCCACTAACATTGCTAGTTAGGACTAACACGAATTCCTTTTTATTTCAATTGCACATAGTATAGCATAGTATAGTATAGTTCCCTTTCTTGAATTTTTTTCATAAGTCCCTTTCCATTGCTCTTATTTCTTGTTGTTACTAAAATGTGTCTCGTGCAGGTGTAACAAGTAATGAATCATGGTGCCAATGGAAAATTTAATAACAATCAATATAATCCATTCATAACATGGAATTTATAGATTATAATAATGAAATCAACACATAAAATGCATTATCCATCTGCCATTATGTCGCAACAAAACCATTATTTCATCATCAATCATGTAGAACCCTATAAGCAACATCGAAACAACAACATAAAATGTGTGATAAAACTATCTTTGATCCTCCAGTCTACAAGGGGGTCCCACCTACTAGTATTATATATCATTAGCATATTTTAAATAATAGGCTTAAGCAATACTTTGTCAGAGATATTCCTCATTGCGATTTTAATCATCAACAAACTAGAGAGTCCACACGGAAATATGTTTCCAACATATTAATAACTCAGAATGTATGGTTTCACAGACCAAAAACACAAGTAGATCAAGAAGGTATAACAAAAATGATTATGCAACAGGGGAAAGTGAGTGGATTTAATGGAAAAACGACCGGGAATTTGGGAATAACTCATGAAAAATGTTAAGTATGAGGGGGTTTATCCCTGTATGCATAATCATTCAACCAAAATTTTCTCTTGACTTCAAGGGATTTTTTTTTTTATGGAATTGCTCTTTTAACTCTCAAATGGATGAAGAAATGGAAAGCAGAAGCGAGAGATAACCAATTATTTATCAGACAGTAGTGAAAAAAGATAACAAATTCAATTATGCTTTCAGGGGGAACATCGTAAAAACTGTGTAAGATTGATTGCTATTGAATAAGAATACCTGGCAGCAGTGTCATTGTGGCAGAACTAATCCAGCATCTTATTCTTGACCAAAATTAAACTAAAAAGATGAAAAGCAATAAAATTCATGACAAAAATAGGACTGCAAAAAACAAAAAACAACAGAAATAAAATGACATAATTGTAAAAGCAACAGGAAATCTTAATAAAAGGAAAGAATAATTTAAACTACTATAAAAGAAGAATT
Organism: Picea sitchensis; assembly: GCA_010110895.2. NCBI lineage: Eukaryota > Viridiplantae > Streptophyta > Pinopsida > Pinales > Pinaceae > Picea > Picea sitchensis. Next base: position 10,484 of record SNQJ01S0144526.1, read on the forward strand.
AAAAAGAAGTGGCAGAAAAAGAAAATAGAACTAGATTACTGATATACAAAAAATCCAAACAACGTTAAAACTTTTCAAGTTGGTTCCACATAGTGTTTTAAGTGAGAACCGTTAGTGTTGTAGGAAAACAATCGCTCTTGTAAATCTTTTAGAATGTAAGCGTTAGTACCCAGGACAAAAGCGATCTTGAAAGGACCCAGCCATAATTCTTGAAACTTTGAGACAATTGAAAGCCCTTTAAAGTACACGATTAGATCATCAATATAGACATGAATAATCTTACCGATCAAATTGTCGAAATTTATTTGCATAGGTCTTTTAAAAGTGGTAATCGCATAAAATAAGACATAAGGCATACGTTTGTAATTCAAGGTACCTCAATGAGTAATAAAAGTGGTTTTGTATTTATCCACCTCTTTTACCTTGATTTGATTGTAACTCGAAAAATAGTCAAGTAGGGGCATCATCTATGACCCTACAACCTCCTGCAGAATCATTTCCATGTTAGGGAGAGGAAAGTGATATTTTATAATAGACCGATTAAATGCGTGGAAATCAACGCAAAATCTGATATGATCAATGGCTTTCCAAATAGGAACAAAATTTGAAACCCATTCAGAATACTTGACCGGAAAGATGATTCGAGCCTTCAAGAATTTTTCCAACTCCTTTCGAATAGTTGTTTCCAGTGCAAGGTTGATAGGAATTTGTTTTTACCTAACTAGTTTTATGCCTTCCTTGATGGGAATGTCATGTTGTATAAGATCAGGATCAAAACCACAAAGATCCTCATAAGACGAATAAAAAACATCTTGAAATTCACCAAGTAGCTTGGAAAACTTCATTTTATCTTCATCATAACATTGGGCACCTATTTTGACATTCTTTGGAGACTCGTGTGTCCCAATGTTCAAGGAGATGGTTTCACCCACCTTCCTTTTCGACTCCTCATCTTTTTGTTTCTCTTTATTTCCTACATCACTCATTGAAAACAAACTCTCTAGAGGAGTCAAGCACTTAGGAATCTTATTATCTTCTATGGATATGATTTCCTTGGGCTTATAAGGTTCATTTTGAATGAAATAACAGATGCTCTCATTGCTAGGGAAGACTTGCCAATATTCTATATTGTCAGGGATATGTGGACGATATAGAGATTGAAAAGTACAATCAAGTTTGTGTGGTAGAAGTTGTCGATTAGGAGAGGCTGCAAAAACAACTAACCGATCAACCATTGAGTTCAATTCCCTCTTAACATGAGTAATGTTGAAAGATAATAGGTTCAAGATAAGTGCCCAAACATTTTGGGTTTGAGTTCAATTCCCTCTTAACATGAGTAATGTTGAAAGATAATATGTTCAAGATAAGTGCCCAAACATTTTGGGTGTATCGTTTCATCAACTTGTTGCTAGGAGAGTATATCTTATGTACAAGGTTCACAACAAGATCAGAATCTCCAAAAACTAAAAGGTGACCACAAACAAGATTATAGGCATTTTCAATGCCTAATAATAAAGCTTCGAATTCAGTGACATTGTTTGTACAAGCAAACTCCAACCTATAATAAAAGTTATGGATTTTTCCTATAGGAGAAATCAAGATAACGCAAGCTCCCTTACCTTCACTAGAGCATGAACCATCAAAGTGCATGTTACACATACCATCATCTAAATCAATTTGTTCCATGGGAATTTTATCCTCTTCGGAAAATATGGAATACACCCCTAGGTCCTCTTCTATATAATTCACATTAGGTTGTGGAACAGTTTCTATGTAAGGTGAAATCCTTCCCTCTCTAAACTATAATTTTTTTACCATTCCAAGGAATGGATAAATGTGTCTCGTCGAGTGAGAGGTATCCACCCATCAAAGATTGCCAATATCTTCCCAAGATGATTGAGTAATTTATTACTCAGATATCAATTACCTAAATACTAAGGGTTGCTCTTATTTTAGGGTGTGCGCACAAAACTAAGGTCACATATTTAATCTCACCTATAGTCATTTGTTGTAGACTATTATAAGAGAGCATTCTTCTAGTGTTTTCATTTGTACAAGACAATCCTAGCTCTTCCATAATAATCTTCGACATTACACTTGGGCCCGAACCTCCATCAATGAGGCAAAAATGGACGATATTATCCATAATATTTACAGAAATATAAAAGGGGGGATTTTTTACAGGGTATCTAAAGTTATGCACACCTACTTTATTTACAGATGAATCCTCTTCATTTACCTCTTCAGAGAGGTTTGTTACAATGAAATCTTTTCCTTACATGAATTGTTTTAGATGCCTATGTTGTTCAGGGACAACAACCATGTCCAGAAGGGTTGCATATTCTTTGATGTTGGCCAACTGATTTAGGATATTGTATTTGGGGTAAACCACAATAGAAAAATTGACTACAGAATTCAACTCTAGTCCCAAGTATGATATATAAATTTAAATGCCAACAAGACAAGATAAAGGTCCTACCTCTTCTAGACGTTCCATGAAGACCACTGTTGAGCAGGCAACTCAAAGATTTATACCTACAACTTGTACTCAACAATTAAGATACACAAGCATATGGTGATAATATATAAATTTAACAAATAAAATATCATAATCCATTAACATTCATAACAAATACACCCATGGAATAAAAATTCAAATATTTTCAAGATATCAATTGGATGAGAAAAGAGTATTTCTATTAAAATATGATCAATAGAAGTATACAAGTGACAAACTTTTGTGTCGGCACGTCTCAAAACTTAGAAAATAAGTCCCTTCCAGTTGGGCCTCCACCACTTCAATCCTCCACCAAAGGAAAGCCCATATAAGAGAGACAATGAGGTTCTCCATCAAAGAGGGAATATCTTGGGGGCTAAACAATGTGGTCGGACTTTAAAGGACAAAGGGATGCAGACTCAATGTGAAGTGAAAATTTCTCTAGAGTAGCTTTTCTCTCAAAATTTGAATTCTCTTCTCTTCCACAGTTTGGATATGGCCCATTTTATAGCCTTCAAATGGAACTGAAGGGACGAGTCAGAACATTTCCAGTATATGGAAGGTCAAGGATCACGGATCTCATGACGTGACATGGAAACCTGACACAATTTTTAATTTTGAGCAACAAACTTGATCTATGTGGACTGTAGTGGTGCAACCTGCATATACACATGTTGTATAAATAGTAGGGTGCGTATATGTGGAAAAATATGATTTTTTTTATCTTTGGGAAGTGCAAAAGAGGACTTTAAGTCTGCATAGGGAAATGGAAAAGGCCTTCTAAGCAAGTTGCATGGGGTGTGGAAAAATCTTGCTATAACAATGTTTCTTGTTCCGAGAAGGTACAAAAATTTCCTTGCAACTTATCTTCTCCTTCCTAGACCTAGACCAAATAACAAGTGATAAAGATAGGGAGCAATAGGCTTGGCTATTTCTTGTTATTCTATCCCTTGAGGTCACCAAGGAAGACTAATTTTTGGTGTACCTCTTCCATCACTAAAATGAAGGAAGATTCTACTTAGGTGACAATGGTATTTTCTTCCATAGTTACGAAAGATTTGGGGATATTGTGGAGGGATTTACACAAGTACAAATCTTGTGATAACAATGATGATGAAATATTCAGTCGATCTCACTCTTGTTTTGGAGATTGATGTGTCTCTAGACCATGTTGTCTCATAGTATATTCAACCAATGTTTGAGGAAGTGATCGTGTCAATGAAATCTTCGTTCAATACCACTCTTCTCTTGGAGAGTGACGAGTCTACCAAAGTGATTGTGCAGATGAAATTTTTGGCTAATCAGACTCTTATTTTGGGGAGTGATGTGTCTATCGACTATGTGTTTAACATTTCTAGTTTAGTATATTTTGAATAATGGGGCATTCCACTCTCTCTGAGCATTCTCCCTCCAAGTCCTAGGATGGTTTCCTTTGATTGGAATGATCTTGTTGAGCCTCACCTTCCTTCTTCTACACCCTTTCAATAATGGTTAAATCTAATTCAAAAGGAATTTTCCAATGTATTGTATATGAGGGATCTTCTACAAGTATTTTATCCTCCTATGCTTCAAAAGCTTTAGGTTTTCCCTAGCTTATGTCAGCTACCAGTGAGATGTTGGCTTTTGACAGAAGATCTAGTGAATATTTGGGGATTCTTCCTCAATTTCCTATTACGTTAGATGGGAATATTGTCTTTTTCGATATGATAGTGATGCCAAACCCTTTAGATTTCAATATTCTTATTGGGCATGATTATGTATATGCTATGAAATGTTTGGTGCTACGCTCTTTCGAGTGATGCATTTTCCTAAAAATAGAAGCATTGTCACTATTAATCAACTTGCATCTGATAATCACCATCTTAATTTGACTTTATCTCAAGTATCCCCTTTATATGTCCCTAGTATTTGAATAGATGCTTCCCCACCATGGGTGAATGATGTGGCATCTTATCCTTGATGTTCAATTACTTTTTAGAGGGGATCTTTACAGTCATGGTTTTCTTCTCGAGACAAGGTCTTGGAAATTGATCAGGTGTTGTATCCAATGTGGGGAAATGAGCCCTTACTTTCCCCTTTTGTCCCGAGTAATCCGACATTTCCTTTTTAGTCTAATATTATTGTTTGTAAGACCCCGAGCCCTAGTATTTGTGCATTGTTGAGTCCTAATTTTCTGGATGTCGAGTTTCCTTTGGATAAGGATATCCTTAAAGCTATGGTTATGGATTTTACACCTCTTCCTAAACTGAAAACTTGACAGGTTGATTATCGAAGAAACCCTTATCCTGAGCCTAGAAATGGGCTCATCCTGGACAAGTACTATGCATAAGTCACAAGGTCGTGTGATACTTTGTACATATTGTACTTTTAAGATTTCATGTTTTCAATTTTCGTATTCCGTATCACATGTTATTATCAAAGGTTTATATATTGGATTTATTAGATTCTAGGTGATTTTTTTTGGTTATATATGTTGGGTATGTGTTATAATCTTTGCATGTGTGTGTGTGGGCGCGTCAGATTCGACAACTACGTATGAAGATCCCTCTAGTAGTGCTCTTTGTGTCATGTGTGTCAGGATCTTCCTAGGGGGGTCCCAGGGGGGCCAGGAATGGCCCCCTCTGGTTACGTGCAGTGTTCGAGGCAGCGCCTCAAAATTGTTTTTTCAACGTTTTTTTTATTTTAGCGGATTTTTCTATTTTTAGCGGATTTCTAAATTAATAATGGATTAAGGGATTAGGGTTTTGGTATCTATGGAATACCTAAAAAAATTGTGTATATATTGTATGGTGAATGGTGAAATTAATAGAATGAAGCATTGAAAGGTTTTCTCCCAGTTAAGGGTTTCAGGTATAAATCTTTGTGTACTATGTGTATGAGCCATTGATTAATTTATGTTTTTATTAAGAATATATATGCATTTCTTTACTTCACAAGTTTAAAACTTACATGTGGTATCAGATCTTGTTTTTCGCTTCAGAGGGATGCCTTTGTTGTTGAGGGTTTGGCTCGGTCTTGATAGATCAAGTTTATCTTGGGTCTGTGATAAACCTGGGTTTAGTGGGATCTTTTGCAGTGTTTATTTGAGTGTAGAAAGAGGAATGGAGAGCTCTTATAGAATCGAGATAGAGAATTTCAATGGTAAAAACTTTGAGCTATGGAAGCTCAAGATGGAGGACTTTCTTGAAGATAAAGAACAATGGATCGTTGTGGATCCTGGTACACAACCTACTAGTACACAGTCGACTGCTACACAACCTACTAGTACACCACCTATTGGTATGTCGAAGGAATATTGGGAGAAGTTGGACATAAGATCAAGGAGTACTATTTGACTCTGCCTGGCAGATTCGATGTTGTTGAACTTCTCGGGAGAATCTATAACCAAGGAACTATGGGATAAGTTAGGGAATTTGTATCAATCAAATTCCATGGTAAACAAGTTGTTTCTTCGAAAGATGTTGTATCATCTTGTGATGGAAGATGGATATTATGTGACAGAACATCTAAATTCCTTTAATATTCTGGTAAGTCAACTTGTCTCTGTTAATATTATGATTGCAGAAGAAGATAAGTGTATTACTTTGTTATGTTCTTTGCCAGACTGTTGGGATAATCTAGTTGTAGCAATTGGTAGTACCACTCAATCTACATTAAAGTATGAGGATGTAGTTGCATCCTTGTTATCTGAAGAAATGAGGTGGAAAAGCATGGATGTTCATAGCACAAATGCTTTATTTGTAAGAGGTCATACCCAAGACAGGAAACCTGGTAAGTCTTCCGGGGGGGGGGAGATCTAAATATACAGGTAGATCTAAGTCTCCAAGAAAATATTTGAGGAAATGTTGGAAGTGTGGTAAAATAGGGAATTATAAGAAAGATTGCAAGTCTGAGAAGGTTGATAAACCAAAGGGATCTGATAGTGCATCTTCCACAGAGGCAGAAACCTCCACTGAAGAAGGAGGTGATGTTTACCTAGAATCTACAGGTACACATGCAGACCGTGATGTATGGTTGATCGACTCAGGTGCATCATACCATATGAATCCTCATAGGGAGTGGCTCTCTGATTATGAAAAATATGATGGTGGTGATGTATTCCTAGGAGATGACTCGACAACCAAAATCATAGGATGTGGAAGGGTTAAGTTGTTGCTAAAATATGGAAGGATTGGAACTCTCCCTAGGGTTCTGCACATTCCAAAACTATCTAGGAGCCTAATATCTATAAGCAAGTTGGATGATGCAGGAGTGGATACTGTATTGGGAAAGGGAACTTGCAATATGGTACAAGGATCAATGGTGTTGATGAGGGGAGTTTAGTGTGGAAATCTGTACAAGGTGTTGGGAAGAAATTATACTAATGGGTGTAACAGTTCTGTTGTTCCTGAGTAGACAAATAAAGAATACAATACCAATACTGTCCCTGGAAAGAAGACCATGTTGTGGCATCAAAGACTGGGGCATATTGGAGAAAAGGGCCTTCTAACACTACATGGTAAAGGTATGGTTGAAGGTATGTCTAATTTCACTCTGGATTTTGATTTTTGTGAACATTGCATATATGGTAAACATAATCGAGTAAGATTCCCATCTGGTGCTACAAGAGCAAAGGGGATCTTAGAGTTGATACACAATGATGTGTTTGGACATGTGTATGTTCCATCACTAGGTAAATATGTGTATTACATTTCATTCATAGATGATTTCTCAAGGAACACATGGATTTATTTTCTTAGAAAGAAATCTGAGGTATTTGATAAATTCAAAGAGTTTAAGGCTCTGGTAGAAAATCAGACAGAGAAGAAAATAAAGGTATTGGGGACAGATAATGGTGGAGAATTCTGTGGAAATGAATTCAAAGATTTCTATAATAAGTGTGGTATAGAAAGGAAGAAGACTACTCCATACACAACTCAACAAAATGGAGTTGCAGAAAGGATGAACATGACATTGATGGAAAAAGAAAGGAGCATACTCAACAGTGCCGAGTTAGGACAAGAATTCTTGGCAGAGGCAGTGGGTGAAACATGTTACCTGGTCAATCAATCACCCTCATCAAGATTGGATGATCAAACTCCACACGAGGTATGGACTGGAAAGAAACCCTCTCTTGAACATCTTAGAGTGTTTGGTTGTGATGCTTATGTACATATTCCAAAGGAAAATAGGAGTAAGATGGATAAAAAAGATGAAAAGTGTATCTTTATTGGTTATAATGATGGTGTGAAAGGTTATAAGCTTTGGAACCTAGAAACCAAGAAGAATGTTTACAGTCGAGAAGTTGTTTTCAAAGAGGTAAAAGATGTTTCCAAATATGAATTCCTACCAAGGACAGAAGAACCTAAGAAAATAGAGTCGGAGTTGGATGATGCAAAATTTGAATCATCTGAAGAATATGATGAAGACGAAGAAGAACCTCATACCCCAGTATTGAGGAGATCAATGAGGGAAAGAAGGAAACTAGAAAGGTATAGTCCACCTAATTTCCATTCCAATTGTGCTTTATCTATTACTGATGATGATCCCAGAACTGTCAGGGAAGCAGTCAATTCATAGGATAGTAAACTCTGGAAGAAGGCCATGGTTGAATATATGGATGTCTTGGATAAGAATGAGGCATGGGATATAGTTGAGTTTCCAGCTAGAAGAAAATTTGTTGGTAGCAAATGGTGGTTTAAGAAGAAGTTTAATGCAGAAGGAAAAGTGGAGAAATACAAAGCTCGGTTAGTAGCAAAAGGTTATTCCCAAGTAGAGGGAATTGACTTTGGTGAAATTTTTTCTTCTATTGCTAAGTTAACTTCTATTAGATTTATTTTATCTATTGTTGTTTATTTTTATCTTGAAGTGGAACATATGGATGTGAAGACATAATTCCTACACGGGGATCTAGAAGAAGAAATTTACATGAAGCAACTAGAAGGATTTGTAGTGAAGGGAAAGAAAGAGCCAGTCTGTAAGATAAATAAGTCACTATATGGTCTGAAGTAATCACCTAGGATGTGGTACCAAAATTTTGACACATACATCCTTGGATTAGGATTTGTGAGAAGCAGGGTTGATCACTGTGTATATTCCAAGCAGGTTGGTAGTCACTTCATTTATGTAGTGTTTTATGTTGATGACATGTTGCTGGTAGGAAATAACATGGATTTTATCAAGGAGGCGAAATCATAGTTATCCTCCAAATTTGACATGAATGATATCGGTGTTGCTAACTTCATTATGGGAATGGAGATTAAAAGAGATCGTGCAAACATGAAACTATGGTTGAATCAGAGAAAATATGTTGAGACGATATTGCAAAGGTTTAATATGCATGGAAGTAAACCGGTCAAGGTTCCTATTCATATAGGTGTAAATTTACCTACAGATCAGTTTACCAAGACACAGGAAGAAGAAGAGGACATGTCCCATGTTCTGTATGCTAGTGCAGTTGGCAGTTTGATGTATGTAATGGTTTTTACTAGACTGTACATTTCACATGCAGTGGGAGTTTTGAGTAGGTATATGTCAAAAACAGGGAAGGATCATTGGACAACAGTAAAGAGGGTCTTCAGTTATCTTCATGGCACTACCAGTTATGGATTGTGCTACCAAGGAAGACTAGGATTGGACAGAGTGGTGGACATACATGGATTTGTTGATGTAGACTAGGTTGGAGATCTAGATCGCAGAAGATCTACAAGTGGGTATGTGTTTAACCTATTTGTAGGAGCAATCAGTTGGATGAGAAAAAGACAGGTTGTAGTGGCACTCTCAACTACAGAAGTTGAATACATGGAAACCACTCATGCAATCAAGGAAGCAATATGGTTATAGAGATTGTGTTTAGGTATTGGGTTGGCACAACAAGCAATAATATTAGATTGTGACAGTCATAGTGCAATCTTCCTGGCAAAGAACCCAACTTATCATTCGAAG